>CBVK0100543103.1:0-17912 GCA_900067695.1 Picea abies | reverse complement strand
TAAGGAAAAAGAGTGGAGAGATTTGGCTCTGTGTAGACTTCAGAATCCTGAACAGGAGCTCACGAAAAGATAACTACCCCTTACCAAATATGGAACATATACTGAAGAGGGTAACAGGAGCTTCCAGGATGTCCATGATTGATGGTTTCTCTGGCTACAATCAAATCTTTGTTCTGCCTGAAGACATGGAAAAGACAACATTTACCACTCCATGGGGCACATTCATGTACGCCAAGATTCCGTTTGGATTAATGAATGCAGGGGCAACATTTCAGCGTGCGATGGACATAGCTTTTGTTGGGGAAAAGGATAAATTTGTGGTCATCTATCTGGATGACATCACAATGTTTTCGAATTCTGATAAAGAACACTGTTGTCACCTCAGGAGGGTTTTCCTGAAGTGCAGGAGTTTTGGCATTTCATTAAACCCCAAGAAATCTTTGTTCTCCATGTAGAAGGGAAAGTTACTAGGCCACATAGTATCAGTGGAAGGAGTCAGGATTGACCCTAGCAGAGTTGAGGAAATACGAGCCCTATCAATCCCGAGATCTAAGAAGGAAGTCCAATCTTTCCTTGGTAAGATTAATTTTCTGAGGAGGTTTGTGCCCAACTTTGCTGAGGGGGTAAAACTTATAACAGTTTTGTTAAGGAAAGGAAATGAAGTGAAGTGCACTTTTGAATCGCAAAATTCCTTTGAGAAAATAAAGAGGGCCTTGTCTAAAGCCCTTGTGCTTATCAATCACAATTACTCAAAGGATTTCCTTATTTTCTCCTTTGCTTCACCTGACACAGTAGCCACTATTTTATTACAGACAAACAAGGATGGGCTAGAGCAGCCTATTGCCTATTTCAGCTGAGCATTGAGGGATGCTGAAGTCAGGTATGACACTATGGAGAAGCAGGCCTATGCACTGGTAAAGGCCTTTAAGGAATTTAGAATTTATGTCCTGCAGTCAAAAATCATAGCTTATGTCCCCTCAGTTGTTGTTAAAGACATTCTTATTCAGCCTGACATAGACAGGAGGAGGAGTAAGTGGTTAGCCAAAATTCTAGAGTTTGACCTTCAAATAAAGCCTACCAAATTGATCAAAGGTCAAGGTTTATCCAAGATGTTGGCTGAAGCCAATTGCCAATCTTTGGGGATAAGTTTCATCAATGAATTCTCAGGAATTCAGCAGGGTCGACTTCCTGACACAGACCCTCGAAGGGAGCCCTCGTTAGCTCGATGTCCTTGGTATAAGGATGTCATATACTTTCTGAAAGAGTTGTGGCCTCCAGACGGCCTGCAAAGAAACAAAGCAAGAGCTCTGAAGCTCAAGGCAGTCAGATACTGCCTTATCGGTCAAATTTTATACTGGAAAGACCCCCTGGGGATACTTTTAAAATGCATGGATCCACAAGAGGCCAATAGGATTATGTTTGAATTTCACAGTGGCCTATGTGGAGGGCACCATTTCTGGAAGGCCACAACCCACAAAATCCTCAGGGCTGGATACTACTAGCCCACCGTATTCACTGATGTCTATAGAAGTGTCTGAGCTTACACCAAATGTCAAATATTTGTAGGTAAACAACAACTCAAGTCTCTGCCGTTAAATCTTGTGGTGGTTTCAGGACCTTTCCAACAATGGGGCCTAGATTTCATTGGAGAAATTCACCCTGCTTCAAGTGGGCAGCACAAATGGATCCTGACGGATACTGATTTCTTCACCAAGTGGATTGAAGTTGTTCCCACCAGGAGTGCTTCCCACAAGGTAATCATTGGGTTCCTGGAGGACCTCATCACAAGGTTCGGCTACCCAAGTAAGATTGTCACTGGTAATGCAGCTGATTTTGGGTCTAAGCCATTAACCAAGTTTTGTGAGTGGTTCGGGATCAAACTGATTCACTCCACCCCATTTTATCCATAGGGCAATGGTTTAGCGGAATCTTCCAACAAAAGCCTGATAAGGATCATCAAAAGATTGTTGGAAGACAACAAGAAGGCCTGGCATTCAAGATTAAAGTTTTCTTTATGGGTCGATCGAGTGACCCCGAAGAGATCTATCAGTGTCTGTCCTTTCAAATTAGTCTATGGACCAGAGGCTATTTTCCCTTCTCAGTTAGCCATTCCCGTAGCAAAATTCCTTCAGGATTATCAGGAGGAGCCTGATGACATGATCAGAAGGATTCATCAGCTAGTGGAGGTCCAGTAGGCCAGGGAGTAGGCAATGGACAGAATTCAGGACCATCAGCAAAGGATCAAACAGGTTTTCGATAAGAAGGCCAAGAAGGAAGAATTTCGGACAGGAGACCTGGTACTAAAATGGGATGCTCCTAAGTAGGATAAGGGCAAGAATAGCAAATTCGAAGCCTTGTGGATTGGACCCTTCAAAATCTATGAGGTTTTCTCAAATAACACATATTGGCCACAGGATTTGGAGGGTGAAGAAGTATTCAACAACCCAGTAAATGGGCATTTTCTGAAGAAATATTTTGTTTGAGCCTTCGATGGCTCCTTTTCTTGTAAATATTGTCCTTTTGGTTCCTTGTTTATGTTTATTTTTATTTTTATTTGTCGGCTTAATAAATGACTCCATAAACCCAACAACAAGGCACTTGAACTGCAAAATGAGTCCTTAGGGCATCGCAGGGATGACTCTATCCCCCATGGAGCCTAATGTTAGCAACATTACTTGTCTTCGGCATCGGGATACCCAGGTCTACAGGTTGCACGAGGAGCGCCCAAGCGTAGCGAACAGAAGAAGTTCTTTTCGGACTTAAAATCAAGCGAACGGGTAGGATTACAGTGTCAATGGTCCAGATCCATCCATATGAGAAGATCAACGATTGGCGGGAAATCACGAATAAGGAAGTTGTGCCGAAGTTAACACAATAGATAGCGCCCATAGTGTGCAGGGGAGAATAGCAGTTGTCCATCCAGAGGTCGTGTGGTGCGAGATCTAATCACGTCGGTGTTTTGGCATTCGGAAGTTTGAGGGGTGAGAATTTCATGTTGTTCCACATCTCGAAACCCTGAACCTCGATAGCATCGAAAGCGCCCAAAGTGGGGCCCGCGGTCACTTGAGAAAGGAAGAGAGGTATGCAAAGGTGCCAAAGTGTCAGGTTTCTCCACAGAAGGGAATGCTGCATCCTCCAAGACCAGTTCATCCCGACTTCGATCCTGTGTCTCGTTTGGAGTTAATGAAGGCAAGAACAGGTGGTTGAAACCTCCTTTCGATCATTAAATGTGGGGTATGGAGAATCTGGCAAGCGGTCTGCTTGAAGGGGGTCCTATGTACCAATTTTTCCAAGGAGCCATGTCGAAGTCTTCGAATAGGTAGGAAAGTTTGCACACACTAGCTCGACGTTTAATGGCTTAGTTACCTTCCTTACAGGAGCCATGCGCAGTTAAGGTGGCACTCGAAGAAATATATTAATACGAGTTTGAATGAAGCGACACCAAGCCTTGGATGACTGGACACGCCTCTGTGAGGTGAATTTTCATGAGTATATAGACTCAGTCTTTGTATTTTGTAAAGGATCGATTGTTGAGCAAGGCTCCCGATTGTAAAAACTTTAACGAAACACTATTTATTCTATTTTTGTATTAACATATGAGACTTCTTGCCTTATGAATGTCATCTTCTTTCCATGTCTTTGTTCATATTGTATTAGAACAACTCGGAATTGGAGGATCCAGTCGAGTTGTGACTATTATAGGATGATGTAGGTTGGATCACTGTAACAGTCACGTTGTTTCTAATCGGTCTCTGTGTTTTTGTTAGCGCTGAATGACTTGGAATTACAGGATCCAGTCAAGTTTCCCCTTCAGTTACCCGAAACTCTGAACCAAGAGGATCTTGTGTTTAGAGTTTTTCTTCTGCAAGCTGCTGAAAGGACCGTTACCCAAAGTAGTTTTGCTCACTCCTCTCACCAAGTCTTCCACCTGACAATTTTATAATCAATCTACTGACTGAAGTTAGATCAAGACCTCCTTTGTTCTTTATATACTAGACCCGGTCCCTGAGCTAGAGTGATTCCATCCTGAGTCTCTACCCATTTGATCACCCCTCAAAATAATCGTGACATAAAACTGATGGGCATCGGGCTCTGCTCCTGCAAGCAATCTAGGGGTGACTTCTGACGCTAATAGGATCACTAACATAATGTCTCAAAATAGAGACGTGAAAGACATCGTGTGTATGAATTCCTTCCTTTCAATAAGAATAAGGGTTTAAGGTCTGCCCTCATCTTCATGACTCTCAAGTGAGACATTTAAACTGCTCTATGACCCTTGTGTTGGCAGCAATAATATAATTTTTATTTTTATTAAGCTGCCTACACAGGGTCTTTAAATTCTCGTTACTCATCATGACCATTCTCACTAAACAACACTTGTCACTTGTCATTTTTTACACATCTTCCTTTCGATTTTTGTTTTCATGACTGTAAGCATGAAAACTCACAACTAGAATTGACACTTTTCAGTGATTGTTATTCATCAAGTTATTTTATTTTCTTTAGTTTTGTTTTTTCACTTTCTTTAGGACTTAGATCGGCCAATGGAGCCGCTAAACCTGTCGGAGTGGATTAATACAAATGGCTCTGGTTAATTAGACAACCTGGGACCGAATTCACTCCTCCAGTTGACGAGCAGTCAATTTCGCCCGTTAACAAATGACACTAGAAGGAGGGTCTGAAAACTTTTAATGGCACAAGGAGGTCGTAAGACTCCTCCACCACCTACCCACTCACCTATAGTGACTAGAAGTCATTCATACGACAACATTGTCCCTCAAACAACAACCACATCAAGCGACGATCTACAGATCACAGTTGAATAGTAACTCCAAATCCTACGGGTGGTGACATACAAGAGATTGTTCGACAATCTCTCATAAGAACGCACAGTGCCTTAGCCTGTATAAGAAAACCAAACCGACCTTTGAATCAACCATTAGACTTCTCTAATATTAGAGAACAACTTGGAGGTACTGACCTTACCTTAAACCCTACAAATCCAATCCTCACTCCTACAGCAAGAGGATCGGGTATACCACCATCACCACCTCCTTCATCTCCTTCTTCTTCTGGAGAAGAATCCTCTGACAAAGGCAGTTCCTCATCTCAGCCTTCGACACCACCCACACCAATGGCCAACCTAAACAATCCCGCCATACCCTAGCTTGACCAAGATGTAGTGGCCATACCTCGGCCTTAACATCCTTTACCAAAGAACCCGAAGAAATGGCTCCCTAAATTTGACCCGGACTCCAAACAGATCGTTGAAGATCATATCAAAAAGTTTATGTTAGCCATTAGACTTCGTAGTGTTGAGCACGAAGATGTAGTCTGTATATTGTTTCCCTACACCTTTGAGGGCAATGCCTCTACCTAGTACTTTTCCCAACAGCCCCACACCATCGTGTCATGGGAGAAATTTGAATCCTGTTTCCTTGGGAAGTTCGGAGATAACAAGTCTCCTGAATTTCTAGTCATGGAGCTTTCTATTTTAAGAATGAACCCCAAAGAAAAGATCAAAGACTTTAATCAAAGGTTCTTGACACTAAAGAACCGAATCCCCATAGATTCGATGCCTGCCAAGAATCTTATTATCGCATATTATACGAAAGCCTTACATCAAAACATAACCATTTGGGTAAAGAGATCCAAGAAAGCCACATTGTTAGAAGCCTTCGAAGAGGCCATTCAGATCGAGAAATCCATCCTTAGTTTAAAAGACACTACTAGAAACGAGACAGAGACTAGTTCATCTTCCAAAATGAAAATCGAAATCCTCCCTAGACCTTCCCAAAACAAAGCTCAACTTGAAAGTTCAGATTTAGAAAACTTGCAGAAAGTCGTTCAAAAACTGTCCAACCAAGTTATAGATTTGAAAAGGTCGGTTGAAGAAGCTTCTTCGAGAAAAGGGCCTTACAAACCCCCTTTTAGGAAGCCTTTTCCCCCCAACAGACCTAATTCAAATACTGAAGGCCTAAATCTAGAAAGCCTGCAATTTCCTATTCAAACGATCCTAGAAGCACACGATAAATTGATTCCTCCCGAAGTTCTTGAAGAAGTAGCAGAACAAGAGACAGTAGAAGAAGACGAATCCTCTTCGAACATTTTTGGACATTTTTCGGATAGCATTTTTCAAGCTAATTTTGAAACAGTGCATCCCTACAATACTAGGAGCAAGACAACAAATAAGCCTTCTTATGAAATCACTATGAATTTTCCTCCAAAAAAGTCTAAATCGATTGAGACTAAATAGAATTCAGTAAAACCAAGTTTAGATTATGATTTGGTTGAAGATTTAAAGAAGCTTAGGGATAACATTTATGTTTATGAATTATTAAAATTCCCTTTTCTTCTGCAAAAAATGCTACAAAATATTGAAGAGAATGCCAAAACTACATCCGAGCCTCATGATAAAAGAGACCTTCCTGTAAATAATGTAACAAATGTAGATAAACCAGTTTCAGAGGCTGGGAGTAAAAAGCAACAAGCTTCCACTGTTAATACTCGCAGAAATGTCCCTCCATTTTTGTTAACTTTTGAAATTTTTAATAGGAATGTACATAACTATATGGTAGATTCAGGTGCGTCCTCTAACGTAATTCCTTGGTTTGTTTGTCAAAATATTAATGCTGAAGTTCAACCATCCAGTTTGAAGATTATCCAACTTGATCGAACTAGTGTTAAAGTGATAGGCGAATTAAGAAATGTGCTTATAAGATTGTCGTCTAATCCTAAATTTCATCAAGTGATTGATATTATTGTTGTAGATATCCCAGAAGTTTATGGTTTGTTTTTAAGTAGAGACTGGTCAGAACAATTATATGGCTATTTTGCGACGGACTGATATCACCTGTGGCTTCCCGAGAATGGAAAGACCAACAAAATCAAGGTAAATCGTGAACGTTATCTGAAGTTCACGGTGACTGATTTAAATGATCCCAATGAACCATTCGCTCCTTCTGCCGATTCGCCTGAAATACAGAGGATGGATACTTTTTTCGGTAATTCCATGGTCGAAACTTCCACTATCACTAACCCGGAACAATAGTATGAAATTTTGACATATACATAGCCAACAACTTCTTCTCAGTGGACACATGCAACCGACGAAAATCAAATATGGTCTCTATACTTTGATGGGTCAAAATCCAAGGAAGGCGCTGGTGTAGGTTGCGTGCTCATCGATCCAGTAGGTAACAAGACCCTGATTGCTTGTAGGTTAGAATTCGAATGTACAAACAACACAGCAGAATATGAGGCACTCTTGCAAGGCCTCAGAAAAGCATTAGATATGAACATTCAAAATTTGACTGTCTTTGGTGATTCAGAAATCGTGGTTAGATAGGTAAAAAATTCTATCCATTGTTTATCCCCGCACCTTAAAAGCTATCAAACTGAAGTATGGAATTTGATGAACAAGTTTTCTGCATTTAACATAAATTCTATTCCTAGATCGAATAATTCGGAAGCTGATTTGTTAGCTAACATCGCTTCAAAACTTTTTCCTGTAGAAGGCTTATCTCTGAATGCATTCTCCGTCAAACTGTTGTTCAGACTATCCATCCCAGAAAACATCACGAATTGGAGAGTCTTCGATGACGATCAACAGATTATAAGTTTTTTGCATATGGAAGAAACTTTCCAGGGTGCAGTGATCAACGAAGGAACCCATGATGAAAATCTTCGTGACTTTACGGTAATACCAGATCCAAGATCTCCAGAATCTTCATCAAACATGGTAAACTCTATCCCAAAATCTGTAGTTAGATTAGAAAAAATTTATGATCTTCACGACAAGTTTAGAAAATCAGTGAACTGTAAAATGAATAGTTCCTCTTTGACGCATGAAAAGGTAAATTTGGGAACTAAAGACAACCCACAGTGCATTAATTTAGAGGTGGGGTGTTCTGAGCAAGAAAAAGTAGTGTTTATTAAGTTGTTTAAGGAATTCAAAGATGTTTTTTCCTGGATGTATGACGAACTGAAAACCTTTGATCCTAACATCATACAACACGTTATTCCTATGAAACCCCAAACCCAACCTTTTCAACAAAAGTTAAGGAAAATGCACCCAAAACTCGAACCAACGGTCAAGAAAGAATTAAACAAACTCCTGAATGATAAGATAATTTTCCCAGTTAGGCACACATAATGGATCTCTAATCTTGTCCCTATCCAAAAGAAGAGTGGTGAAATCTAACTATGTGTCGATTTCTGAAATCTTAACCGAGCGTCTGATAAAGACAACTACCCTGTCCCTCCCATGGAATAGATCCTTCAACATGTATCTGGTTCTGAATGATTATCCTTGTCAGATGGTTTTCCAGGGTACAACCAAGTCCTTATGTCTCCTCTAGACCAACTCAAAACCACCTTCCACACTCCATGGGGAACCTACGCTTATAGAAAGATGCCCTTTGGACTCATAAACCCCAGTTCCACTTTCCAGAGGGCGATGGACATCGCTTTCTGAGGCTGAATCAATCAATTTGTCATAGTTTACCTAGATGACGTCACTGTCTTCTTGAAAAATAAAGAATATCATCTAGCTCATTTGAGATCAGTTCTATAGAGATTTTATAAGTACGTCATTTCTTTGAATCCTAAAAAATATATCTTCGCAGTAGAACAAGGTAAACTCCTCGGATTCATTGTATCGAGCGAAGAGATGATTATCGACCCTAAAAGAACTCAAGTCATTTTGAAATTGCCTCCTCCCTCGTCAAAAAATTCCATGCAATCTTTCTTAGGACAGATAAACTTTGTTAGGAGATTCGTCCCCAGCTTTTCAGAAATGGTGAGACCATTACAAAACCTAATAAGAAAGGATGTACAGTACCATTGGGGACCTTTAGAAATCCAGGCTTTTGATTCAATAAAAAAGGCCATAATAGATGCTCCTTCTCTAATGAGCCCCGGCTTTTCCCAAGACTTCACCCTCTACACGTTTGCCTCTGACCATTCATACATTGTTGTCCTAACTCAAAAGAACGTTGAAAACAATGAAGTCCCAATTGCCTTTATGAGCTCATCTTTCAAAGGGATGGAACTTAATTACCCAGTAGTAGATCAGCAAGCCTATGCTATTTTCAAAGTAGTGAAGCACTTTCGATCTTAACTTTTGAAATCTAGGAAGAAAATCATTGTCCCTTACCCGACTATCAGAAATCTGTTAGTACAGAAAGAAATAGGCGAAAAAAGGGCAAACTGGGTCACATCCTTGCAAGAGTATGACATAGAAATCACCCCAGCACAAATAGTAAGAGGCCAAGGTTTATGCAAGTTGGTCACTGATTCAGCTGCAGGAAAGCAAGAGGAAAATGATATGTTAAGTCGAGGAAAACTATCAAAATGAAATCTGTTGTGCACAAAACCCTATTAGTCCCTGGTACGATGACATAAATTTTTTTCTTATACACGGATCAACTCCCCGTCACCTTGATCCCACAAAAAGGAGATCACTAAGATTAAAATCTGCTTCTTTTCAGCTGATTAATGGTATTTTGTTTTGTCAAAATTTTGATGGAGTACTAATGCGCTGTCTTGAGAAAGATGAAGCAAAAAAAGTCTTATTGGAATTGCACACAGGAGAAGTTGGTGGGCATTTTGGTGGAGACACCACTTCCCATAAAGTATTAAGATAAGGTTATTACTGGCCTACCCTTTTTAAATATGCTCATACTTTATGTCACAAGTGTGTGATTTGTCAAAAAGCACCCGGTTGGATACAGAAACCAACTTTCCCTTTGCAACCAGTTTTGGTAGACTCCCTTATTCAGCAGTGGGGTCTAGATATTATAGGCCCAATCAATCCATCTTCCTCGTAGCAACATAAAGATATCATAAAAGCCATAGATTACTTCACCAGGTGGTCCAAGGCTGCCCCATTAAAAGTTGTAAATACCAGTCAGGTAATATCCTTCCTGAATTCAAATATTATTACCCGCTTCGGTATTCCTGAATGCCTAGTATTTGACAATGCCTCTTATTTTTCGTCTCTTGAGATGATTGATTTCACTGTAGAAAAAGGAATTAAATTAAAGTATTCTGCTAGCTATTACCCCCAAGGCAACAGTTTGGCAGAATCGACTAATAAAAATCTGATCAAAATTATCAAGAGAACAGTCTCTGAGAACCATAAAAATTGGCATAACGCATTGTTAAATGCAATCTGGGTTGATAGGGTAACTCCTAAAACTGTTGTGGGTAACTCACCTTTCTTTCTCATTTACGTCAGGGAGGTGATTCTTCCACCATATGTCCTTCTTCCATCTCTGCAATTATCGCAGAAAGTACAGGGAGAGGACTGTCCCCCTTTGGAGAGTCGAATCAACGCTTTGTTAAAATTAGAAGAAGCAAGGGTTCAAGAAAAACGAAAATTGGATCAACATCAACTCATTGTTAAAAAATGGTTTGATTCCAATTCTGCCTCTGACAGAAATTTTGAGGTAGGTGACCTTGTCCTAAAATGGGATAAACCTCATGAGGGAAAAGGAGAGCATACAAAGTTTCAGAACTTGTGGCTGGGACCATTTTTAATTGCTGAGAAATTGGGTCCCAGTCCCTTCAAATTACAGAATTTAGAAGGACAGCCAGACACCTTTCCGGTGAATAGCCAAGCTCTAGAAAGGTACTTTGCCTAATGACACTCCTATGTACACTGTGTAAATAGTTTTGTTTTGTTTGTTGTTTGTTTTTCTTTTCTGATTTGTTTTGATTTTTCCTTTATGCTTATCAGTCTTTATTTTTGAAACACTCATGCCTGCATCATGGGCTAGTTCAGACAAAGAGAACAGAAAAAATTTCCCCTCTAAAATGACTCTTGAAAGTTGTTTAAACATCAACTGTGATATTTTTCTGAGTTTGCAGCCATGCTAAGGATAACTTGTTGTTTGAAAAGTGTTTCTTGATTTCAATCTGCAACTGAAGGGACTCACGATCATCCATAAAAATTATTTTTATGCTGTCCCTGTTCCTTGAAAGAACAAATCAGAGATGTCTCCCTGCTCTTGAAAGTCGGTTTTGTTAACAAACTATTTCTAGATCTTAATGAAGGACAGCTAAGAAATTTCTTCAAGGTCTGTAATTTACTAAGATGTGTCCAAAACCAGGATTTTCAGCATCACCCTGCTCTATTAAATATCTTTAAAACTAAATAAATTTTCAAAGAGCTGTGGGAAGTGCTTGTAAACCTTCCAGGATACTGAACAGGTCTACTGGTAGTGGGTAAATGCATGCATGATGCCAAGATAACTTCATCGAAGTACTGAACAAGCCCATTGGCAGTGAAGCAATGTCAAGTATATGAAAATTCTCAGATATGGATTCTTTTGACCTTTAATGTCTTTCGTTCTGATCTGGAACTTCTTGACAGGACACAGATATTGGAGTGGGTTAATTGACATCCATGTCGAGGCTATGGACGCCTACTGGCAGCAGCGGCCCTGCCAATAGTATTGAAGATTTTAACTTTAATAGCGTGAATCTCTTCTGTTAAGATTGTTGTCATTTTTTGTCTCTTTAAAATAACGGTAATCTGAAGCTGGAATGCATTATAATTGATAATGATGTTCAGACAACTTTTTGGTTGTTTTTGATTTTAGGTTTTTTCTGATTATCCTAATCTGAACTCGTTCGTTTGGCAGAGATAACTACTTCTCCCAGCGTGTCGCCATTGTTGGCAGCAATAATATAATTTCTATTTTTATTAAGCTGCCTACATAGGGTCTTTAAATTCTCATTACTCGTCATGAACGTTCTCACTAAACAACACTTGTCACTTGTCACTTTTTACACATCTTCCTTTCGATTTTTGTTTTCATGACTGTAAGCATGAAAAATCACAGCTGGAATTCACACTTTGTTTCGATTTTTTATTAAGGAAAACTGTTCATATGGTCTATTATCGAATTATCATATTTTGCTATGAACTTGATTGTTTCACTTGTTTATAACCCCTTGGTACTAAATGTGCCTTGGTTACATAAGTAAAAAACCTCCACTCATTAATATTCGATTAATATCAATGGGGTTTTGATTCATAAAACTTTTAATTGTTCAATGTTTATTTGATACATTTACCTTTGTAATCAAGTCATGGATGTGCATACTATGGTTTTCAACTGTTTTGATCTTTATGCATACCAATATGCCAAGGTGTAATATGAATTACAACATGATATTATTGCTCTGTATGGCCTCGGGCTTCATGATTTCATTCCCACGCATGGTGATTAACGCCTCTGCCTACCATTTCGAATTGTCATAGCATTGTTTTGTTCGGGGCTATGGCTCTATGTTTTTTTTATCAAACCCTACCTCCGATTTCTTTGTTGATTCCCTTCTGTTAGCCATGGCTCCAATGGTAAGGATTGAGCCCAATGGCATCCAAAACTTGTTGTCGTATGATAACGCCAGGGACGATTTAGAAAGGAACGGTTGGCGTGTATTCATTGAAAAATTTAAGGGTTTCAATCTGAGAGTTGCCCAAGAGTTTGCATTGACCTTCGACGGTTGCAGAGAAAAGATAGGTGACGTGCAGCTAGAGGTGACTGAAGAATTTTAAGTCAAGCTATGGGGGTTTACTAGCTGTCGAGCAAAAATGGTTCAAGAACGCAAAGGTTGAAGAGGTCCCCTGGACTCTGTTGTTCACCTCACAGAAAATTACTAGTTGCGACCGAGGTATGCCTATCTCATCTTTAAAACCTAGGTGGCATGATCTTCTTGCTATTGTGAAACAGTTCATTACGTGTGAAGGAAGATTTGGGTTAGTCTTTCTGTATCATCTCCGATTGCTTATGAGTTTCATTGACTTCCCATTGAGCATGCCCTACTTCCTGCTTAGAAGTCTATACAAGATGGGAAAGTAGTTTAGGAGGCAGAAGTTTGATTCTAGTTTATTCCATCATGGTTTAATCAAAATTATCATGGTGCATCAGTTGCAATTACACAACGATTGATGGGATGCTTTTGTCTTACGAAATGGCTTTGGCAATAGTGAGTTGGGATAGGTTGATAAGCCTGTTATCACAGAAACCCTTGTGAAACCTACCACCTCTCCTCCACCGTTCCTGCCCTGTGATCCTGCCCCTAATATTGAACCCTCGACCTACCTTGATGCTATTCATCCGGACAGTCAACTGGATTCGCACCCAAAAAGTTGCACTAAAATTGTTAAAAAACCCACAGGGAAGAAACTAAAGGGCGACGTCAATGTTAATTATAAGAATAAAAGGGTCGGTCGATGGATTTCACGATGTGCTCGAAACAAACCCAAACCCTGTGAAAACACAAAAAACAAAATTGAGGTAAGTGAAGACTCAGATTCGGAAATTGAAAGGTTCTTGGCCAAAGAGTATCCATTTTCATATAGACTTTGCCCTGACAGACCCTACGATTATGTTAGCAACCTACCTCTATGTCTAAAGGATAATCCTGAATTTCCTGGCATTTGATTCTGTGATGAACCTACATGTCAAATGGGCGATTCTCTAGTTGTTAATGCTATCAGTGCCAATGCACAGTCCCTACAGCCATAGTGTAATGAGTGTCGATCCTGGATCGACCAGTATTATACGGATGTGCCTATACTACAGTCTCGGCTTAAATCTTTGAAAGACCAAGTGTATTCGTTGACAAACGAGAATAGTAGACTCCAATCCATAGCTCAAGCAGAAGGAAAATGCCTAAAAACTACAGGATCTGTCATTTTTAAGAATGTAGAGGCAGCGACAGCAATAGTAAACTCCAAGATTGCTTGATATGTTTTAATCCCATGATTTCAGGTATGATCTTTTTCAAAGTTTAGCATGAGTTCGTCATTCTTAATTTAGGATACACGATTTGTTTGAATAGATTACTTTTTAGTTTGTTTTATTTGTTGAATAAAATATGATTGTAGTTATAATTATAACTAGCAACAGAATCGTAAGATTCTGTAGCCAGTTAGAAAAATTCGAGTTGCTTGATTTTACAATTGAAAATGTATCTAAAATTTCCCCATTTTCATTTGTTAACAGGAACCTATGATTCCAAGGAGATATGAAGCACTGTTGACAACTTCTAGCCATATCAACTTTATGTTTTTTTTTTAGTAAATAGATTAGGCTATTAGTATTTTGATATCAAGTAAAATCAGGGAGGTTGCATCCCCCATATTTTTGGAACAGATTTGATGTTATCAACATGAAGCATTTTGTTCCTAGAACCTATATAAGCATGTTATTTTGTAAACTTGAGGGAATCTCTTCCTGGAGCAAAAACTATGGATTTCTCATTTACAGACTTGAATGGAATATGATATTTGTCACAGCTTTAGCTTCTCCATATTGTGTTTTTATTCAAGTCATGATTATTTTGATTTGTAATTAGATTATGATTTCTTTCACTGTCGTGGTTTAATACAAATTGGTATGATAAAATTTATATATTATCCATGTTTTATGTTCTAGATTTCACACACAACAATCATTTTGTTCAAACTTGAATTAAGAGATTTATCTTTATCTGTTATTGAATGTCTATACACAAGTTCTCATAGCAGGATTGATCTTAATGTGGCTGCGTGTGAAATTATGAGGTTGTTGTGATCATATTTCTTATATGTTCTATCATTAGGATTCAATCATTACTTCTTCACATTTATGAGAAGCAATTGTAGGATCTGTTGCGGGTTTACCTCATCAGACAGGGAGATTGGATGCTACACATTGAACAAATATTGGATGAGATAACAGGTCAGTTTGCTAGTTTAATTTCATTAGTTTAATGAATACAGAAATTTCATGTAGCTAAAACATATTCTACTATCTGTGATTTCAGTTTTCAATTAGACAACTTGATATTCCATTTCTCAGTTATGAACATTATAAGAAAATAAATCAAAAATATTAAATAGTGTTACTGTTGTTTAAAAAAATTAATTGATATTCGATTTTCGCGGATTTAGATTAAAATTCGTATTGTGTACATATTATATATATATTAGAAATAGAATCATTTGTATATATTGTATATATAATAAGTAGAGTTATTTTATAAATATTAGTTAGTTAAACTGTAAATACATATTAGATCTATATATAGTTTTCAACGATTGTTATTCATCAAGTTATTTTATTCTCTTTAGTTTTGTTTTTTCGCTTTCTTTAGGACTTAGATCAGCCAACAGAGCCACTAAACCCGTCGAAGTGGATTAATCCAAACGGCTTGGGTTAATTAGACAACCCCGGACCGGATTCACTCCTCCAGTTGACGAGCGGTCAATTTCACCCGTCAACACCTTGTTTAGGATCAAACTCCTCAACTCGTCATTTGGTGGTACGTAAATTCGATTTTTAAATATCAATAATCCGTCTATATCCAATGTAAATCCTTCAAATCTTGGTACCATCATTGTGTTTTCTCCGATAAAATCCTTGACCTCTTTGTACCAGTCCTCGTAGTGTTGTAAAGTTCGAATCTTTTCATATATATTCATTTTAAGAGGCATCACCGAAAATATGCACGGTCTCCAACTCCATGCATCAACCACTCTGCTCATTGTTCCCTTTATGTAAGTAATCTCGAAATTGTACTCGCTAAGCAATTTCGACCAACGTCGTGGTAGCTCATTGAAGTCGCTTTGCATAAAGATGTGATGATGTCCACAGTGTTATGTTTTTAGTTCTAATTTCCTTCCAATAAGGTAGTTTTTCCAAACTCTCAAGGCCTAAACAATGGCTACCAACTCCAAATCGCACATCGCATACTTCTCCTCATGCCTTCTTGACTTTCTAGATATGTAAGTGATCACTTGATTGTCTTGCATCAAGGCTCTACCTAAGACTTCATTGGATGCATTAGTGCATACCAAGAATTTTGTGTCCATGCCAGGGACCTATAGTATCAGTGTTATCGTCATTATCTCCTTGAGCCTCTAAAACGCCTCCACGCATTTCTTGGTCCAAACAAACTTCTTGTTCTTCTTTTCCAATTCCGTAATCGGATTTTCTATATTAGAAAAACCCTCGACATACTATTGATAGTATCCCACTGAACCCATGAAGTTGCGCACTTCAGGGACATTCATCGGCACAGGACATTCCATAATAGCCTCGACCTTTTCTAGAGAGGACATGCCCTAAGTAGTGAATCCTTGATTGATAAAATGAGCATTTAGACAATTTCCCATACAATTTTTTCTCTCACAGACACTGTAATATCAAGCGCAAGTGCACGTCATGCTCCTCCATCGTCCGAGACTAAATCAAAATTTCGTCAATAAAAACTTGGACAAACTTGTCCAAGTATTCGTGGAACACTTCGTTCATCAAACCCATAAATACCCCTGGCGCGTTCATTAGACCCAACCACATCTTAAATGCAGTCTTATGGATGTCGTCCTCTTTGATCTGTAACTGGTGATACCATTATCTCAAGTCAATCTTCGAAAACACCATAGTGCCTTTCATCTAATCAAATAGATCATCAATCCTTGGCAATGGATATTGATTCTTGATCATTGTATTGTTCATGTTAAGCTCTTATATTGGCTCATTACCCCTTAATTGGGGCATATTACATTAGTAATGTTATTTTATTTATGTCATCTTTATTCCATTAGTCGTAATTATACCTCCTGGTCTCCTATATATACCAAGGAGGAATTTTCATTTGGAATCATCTTGGAATTGTACATTTATGTGGGCATAAGGAGATTCCCCCCTCTAAGAGGATTATTATCTAAATTTCTCTCCTTTTCAAGGCCTTGATTAATTATTCTGATTTTTTTCTATGCTATATTGATATTTGGTTCTTAACATATGGTATCAGAGCTTCAGGTCTTGGGGTTTCGCTGCTACATCTGATACACCTTGGAATTTTGGCTATAAATTTTTTTATACACCGTTTCAGAAGGAATTGCTTGGAGGATATTTAGTATATGGATCAAGGTACACTGGGTTAACATTTCATCTCCCAAGGCCTTATAATTTTGTAGATACATCCTATGCAAGATAGGGTTCTGGAATCATCCTGAACTGAGTCATTGCGTAATTTTCTCTATAAAAATTTTTATGTAATGTTTCAGACCCTCAACTCGTGATAATATTCATATAAACTAGTAAGGTATATGTGGTAAAAAATTTTAGCTTCTGGGTCATCTTACATTTGTATATACACCTTGTGGAAGATAGGGTATCTGACTAGTCCTATTGACTAATCTCAAAAAGTGTTCCAAGTAAAAAAATCCTAACTTCTTCCTAGAGTATCCAAATTGAGTGATACTGGTTGCATTGGATAGTAGACAGTCTTTAGTATATCAGGTACGAGTTTCAGAATTTAATATCAATTATTTTGTGTGGGGCATGCTATACAAGTGACATATCCCGGAAAGGCCAAAAATCAGCAAGTTGTGGGGAAATTACCATAAATTCCACTTGGCACATCCAATTTTGATCATACCTGTGGCATTGCAGAGAATAAATATCAGAAAAATACAAAAAATAAATTTTCATACACAGAAGGGCCAAAATTTTGGAGATATAGTAGAAGAAATATTGTCTAGCAGAACCACCTCAAAATGAAGGTTCAAAAGTGATACTTGGCCAACATGCCACCCAGAAAGGGAACTTCTACACCAAATAAGCCTCCAGATTATCCTACATGGACTCTTGATGAAGGTGAAGAAATGTGTAGGGACATAAATGATTTACAAAATAAGACAGTAACAAAATATGAACTACAAGAGATGATGGAGGGTTTAAAAGGGGAGATCATGGAAGAATTGAAAATTTTCATAATAGACAGGACAACTGAAAGTGAAAATGTATCCCATGAAATTCATGATGAGGACACAAGGAAGGTGAATCAAGAATGGAGAAATTTCAACTTCGGGTTGAAGACCAACCACGTTCCTAAGATTGATATGA
>CBVK0100543102.1:0-17913 GCA_900067695.1 Picea abies | reverse complement strand
TTTTAAATATATAAATAAAATCATGTCTTAAAAAAACATATTATAATATAATTATGTAATCTCAATTATTATTGATATATAAAAAATTATATATTATTATTTTACAGTTTTAAGCAATACTGATTAAAAAAAATCAAACTTTTATAATGTTTCCTTATCCGATATCTCATGTAAACGTTTAAATTGCTCATGGCTCGAAGGGCACGGGCAGACTTGTAGCTTGCTGACATGTATGGTACATCGGATCGTATGAGTAAGGTGTGAAAAGGTCAGACGAACACCGGAAACGGAGGTCCATCGCGAAAACGGCGGCACCGGAAACGCATATCTGTATGAGTTCACGTTTTCTCTCTACTTCTTTCTTATCTCTTAGTATTCAACGGAAGTTTTCTTTAAATTCAAAATTAAATTTCCACGTGATACATGTGATACATGTTTTTGTTTAAATTTCCACGTCGTGATGATTAAGGAGCTTTACATGTTAGTGAGTTGTTTAATTGTTTTACTAATTGGTTTTTTAGTTGTGAGTTGTTTAATTGAATGTACAAATGAATTTATTATGTTGAAAAATTCTTTAATAATTTCTCACTAAATTTTTATTAAAAATCCTTAAAAAAAAATATGAGGAAAAATAATCAATTCATAATTTAAATTTTGATTAATTACTTTATGATTTACTGAATGCATCTTCTAACCCAAATTAAACCAAAAAACGAAACCCAAAAACAAAGTTTCCTTATAGCGTGTATTCAAAGGAAATTTTCTTTAAATTAAACAAAAAAGTATTTTCCACATCATAGAGTCTGACAGAACTTCTTTGTGATCTCTTGTATAAATTTTCTATTCTATATATATGTTTCTGTCGATGAGTGTATTCAACGATTTTTTTTCTTTAAATGGATGGAACTTCTATTTATGTTTCTGTAGATAATTTATAAAGTGCTCGCATTGCAGGTTCCAGTTGTCTATATTCAGTAATTTGTTTACATGGCGTCTCCCAGATTCAACGTAACTAGAAAGGCAGCTGTTCTCGTCCCTCCTTCCCTGCCTACTCCAAAGGAGTTTCTATACCTTTCCAATATCGATGTCATATTCCCCTACTTCAGTTCTATCACCGGCGAAGGAGTACTGTTTGTGGAAGCCGGCGCCGATGTTACTCTGACGGAATTAGGAGACCTCCGGGCACCATTTCCCTGCTGGGATGATCTCCTGCACGAATTTTCTCGGGCACCATTTTTTAGCTTTTCCAAGCAAAAGTAAATTGACATTTTCCGAGGAATTTAATAGTAAATTGTTTTTTTTTATAGACATTTCTTTGCTTCCAAGTAGTGTTAGTAAACATTCATAGCCTAGACATTTTTATTTGTACTTCCCATAAAATTAAATTATTGGTTCTTTTAACTTCCTCCCTACTTGAGATTTATATTTCACCCTTCATATTTGTAATATATTTAGTGGATTTTACATTATTGGTGTCTAGGAAACGTGATACAAGAGTTACTTTGATATGTGATACAATGTGTCATATGTTCTCTATCTTGCGGGACCATGAGCTAAGTGTGAGATTGATCACACAGATTAAAAAAAACATACTGTAAAGTTAAATAATCTATAATCACTTCATTCATTCATAGTCTAGGGTTTAAAAAAAACAAAGTATCGTGAATCCTTCAGATTTAGTGTAACCATGTGTTGTGTTTTAATATTTTCGAACAAAACACAAGGCCTATTTCTCACTTCTGGATGACCCTAAAAGTTATTCAAACATAAGAAGGGTAGTTTTTCTGTAACACAGTCTCCAACAAGTAAGATTTTATGCATGAGTTAAATGACAAGTTAAGTGAGGCTTTATTGCAAAACTAATGAAATAAACAGTTTTGAAAACAAAAAGATAGGTAGGAAAACATTATCCTAAAGGATTTATAAAAAACAAAAGGAAAGGAAAACCAGGTTATTGGGACTCATATCGCTTGAGCATTTTCCTACTAAAAATGAGCTCCTCCATGTCTCCCTCCAATGTGTTGAGGTTAAAAGTTCTTAACCAATTTTTTTTTGGCAGATTTGGTATGCGCCTAGCCAAAGCTTTTGAAACTTGGTATGTTTTCATTTTGTTTATCCCACATAAGGACCATATCATCTTCTTGAAATTATTTATTCCCTACCATCTCTTGACTATTTATTGGTGTTGCATTAAGCTTCTTTTAGATTTTTCCCTTTCTTATTAAGTTTAAGGAGCATGTTCAACCTTTGCTACATGACTCGAAACTCTCTATCTTGAAAATATTAAAAACGTTGTAGTGAACGTAAGAATGTATGGGTAGGCAAAATGGGGTAGTCAAAATGAATTATTGTCAATAAACAAGGAAGAAAGGATAATTTTCGAGAGAATATTTCGGTGAAAATCTATCGCCCTATAGGGATAAATGCCAATTTATTTTGTGATCTCTTAAAGTCTTAAGTAGATTATTATTAGTATAATTTGTTATCCCATACCCTTGAGGGTAATAATTAGCTGAATATTTGATTTTAATTTTTATTTCAAAAGCATATTTAAAGAAGAGAAATATTTGGAATTATCAAAAACCAATGATTATGGGACACCGATAATAAAAGAGTCCAAGAAATATATCACCTGATTTTTTAGTTCATTTTGTGCAATAATTTGTTGTAGTAATGATGTACTTGTGCAATTGGGAAGAGTTAAGATTGACCTCTTCTATTACATCCAAATCCTATTGTTGAAATGGGTGTTCAATTGCGACATGATGAAGGGAAAAAGCATGTTTCTTTTCTTTCCCAGTTAACCTTTGGCATTTTTGACATTTTCTTGCATATGTGTGAGAATATTTTTAAAAAGTAGGCCAGTAGTAACCAGATCTAAGAATTCCATGTGTTGTGTTGTCTCCTCCAAAGTGTCCTACACTTGGATCATAATGAAGTTCAGTAAGGACTTTATCAACATCCTCCTTTTCAAGCCATCTCAAGAAAACACATCATAATTCTTTCTGAATAGTATTCCTTGAGTAAGATTATATTGGGCTGATTTGATTCCAAGATCCCTCTTCTTCTTTGGCTCCATGTAATGTGGAGATGAACCATGGCTTAAATAATACTTCATTTCATAATACCATTGATCATTGCTAACAAGGATATAGCAGATATCATTCTCAAATAACATTTTTTCTTGATAAATCCTGTATTCACATGTTATTTCATATACTAATCCAGCTGCCAATCTGCATAATCCTTTTCCCTTGACAATTTTAGCATGCTTAATTTCCAGTTCACATCCTTGTAAGGATGTTATAAATTCGACTCTTTTTTCTCGCAAATATTTTTGTACCAAGAGGTTTCTCACAATAAAGTAAGGTACAATCACCTTGGTTTTGGATTTCATCAAGTACGGTATGAAATTTTTAACATCCTTAAAGATTGTATAGGCTTTCTTATCCACTTCTGGATGGTATAATTTGGCTCCTTGCATCTCTAAACTTATGAATGAAATCAAGAATTAATTTCCTTCATTGTTCTTTTGTTTTAAGACAACTACAAATGAAATATCAGAAGAAAATGTGTATAGTATAAAATATTTATTGAGGTCAGGGATCATTAATGCAACAACCTATGTTATCTCTACCTTGATTTTATCAACAAATTCCTTTTCCATGGGTCCCCATTTGAACTTTGCATTCTTCTTTATCATTTCTTGAAGGGGTTTGAAAGTTTCAACAAGGCTTGGAACAAGTCTTCTTACACAATTAATCTTTCCAATGAATTATTGCATATATTTATTGTATGGAGAGGAGGTATTTTTGAGATGGATTTAGTTATTTCAGGATTAGTCATCATGACTTGTTTGGATATAATAATCCTAAGAGTATTCCTTCATAAACTACAAAATAGATTTCTTTTGGTATATCTTCTACATCTGTTAATTATCCTCCTTAAGTAATTTATATGGTATTTTTTGTATTTTAAGAAGACTATGATATCATCCAGGTATACCACTACACAATCACCAATCATTCCTCTGAAATCTATGTCCATAGTTGTTCGAAAGGTTTCCCCAACATTTATTAATATGAATGGAATTTTCCATATCTTCTACATCTGTTAAATATCCTCCTTAAGTAATTTATATGGTATTTTTTGTATTTTAAGAAGACCGTGATATCATCCAGGTATACCACTACACAATCACCAATCATTCCTCTGAAATCTATGTCCATAGTTGTTCGAAAGGTTTCCCCAACATTTGATATCATCCAGGTATACCACTACACAATCACCAATCATTCCTCTGAAATCTATGTCCATAGTTGTTCGAAAGGTTTCCCCAACATTATTAATATGAATGGAATTTTGGTATAAGCATAAGTTCCCCATTTAGTTTAGAAAGAAGTGTTGAGTTGGTCCTCATGGGAAACCAAGACTTGATTGTAACCTGAAAATCCATCATGTAATGAGAAAATTTTAGAACCTGAGACACAATGGAGGATCTGTTCCATGGGTGGCACATGATAATTGTCTTTTTTATAGGACTTTTCAGATTTATAAAAATCGACACAAATCCTTATGTCCTCATTCTTATTCCTCACGTGAACTAAATTGGAAATCCATTGACTCTGTCTAGCTGGGAACATTATTCTTGCTGTAAATAGTTTGTTTAATTCTACTTTTACTTAATGCTCCAAAATTAGGTGCATTTTACTGAACTTTTGTTGGAAAGGTTTTGTTTGAGGTTTCATTGGGATGATATATTGGATAATATTTGTATCATAGGTTTTGAGATCATCATAGGTCCAAGAAAATATATCCTTGTATTATTTTAACAACTTGATGAATTCTTCTCTTTCAACAATGGAACACTTTTTCCAAGGTTTATATTTTCGGGTATGTTATTTGTTCCTAGATTAATCACTTCAAAATGCACTATTGAACTATTGTTTTTGTAGTTTGTTACTTTTTTAAATTTTTCCTGAAGGTCATATGGTTTCTCTAGCCTCACCACTTTATTCAAGATATTATTAATCATATTGTCTTTACTTTGTTCAGTTTGACCCGCTGAGTTAGGAGAATCAGTATCCATAACTTGATCATGTTAGCATTCATTTATTATATAATATTTAAATTACCCTTGAGGTGGAGGAAGCTTATAATTTGATGGTCATCATCAAATACCCTCCAATTGGTCACAATATCAGGAATTTAAGTCTTGTACAATAAATCCATGGAAAAAGTAGGAGGCAATATATGTTCTGATGGAATTAATGTAGATTCGACATTGGGTAGGGAGTTTGCATCATAGTTTAAATAACGAGGAAAAATATTGATATTAAATGCATCAAACAACTTAATCAATTCCCATACTTCTTGTTCATAGTGCTTGAGATGACTTGAAAGACAATGCATGGTTTTTATTACCTATATTATTACAATCTTGAAGTCACCAAATACCTTAATCTTCATTTGTCCCAAGCATATTGGTTTACTTAGTCCCTAGAGAAGGGATTCATATTCTACAGTCTTGTTTGTACATTGAAACTCAAGTCTACATGAAACAAATGTTCTCTTTCCAGTCAACTCCTTTAGTATGAAACCAACACCTGCACCTTCAAGAGACTTGGATCCATCAAAGAATAAAGTCCACATGTTAGGATCTCTTTTAAGTTTCAACATGGAATCTGAATCTTCTTTGTTTTTTGAATTAGTGGGGTTAATAAAATTAGAAAAAACTTCTAATATATCTCTATATACTATGTTAGACTATAAATCATGATTATTTTAGTGATATCTACTATGTTATAGTGAAGCTCGACAATTTGAGTTTGATGAAGGATTTTACATTGTGTGTTTGATTCCACGTGAGAACAAATCTTCGTTTTATGATTCCCAACGAATCAATCACACGAATAATTCCCCAAAATTGAATCATTAAACATAATGGGATCATTAGGGTAATTCAAATCTATTACTACATGCTTCATGTACCTTTCCCTTCCAAATTTAATTTGATTGGGTTTCCCATTGTAAGGAATCCGTAAATGTGACCAATCAGTGCTAAAATATCCATCTAGCATAGTTTACTAATCCCTTATCAAAAGTATTCCATAAGTATCAGGCATATCCACCACTATAATGTTAATGCTTTGATGTACCTTAGGGTTGGATGAAAATCTTATCTAGACATTCTTTAATTCTCCAATAAATTTAACTCTTTTTCTATTGAGATGTATCATTTGGATATCAATTTATTCAATTTTGAAAATGATTTTGTCACATACATTGAATGGTGTTACATTGGAAGAATATCCTAAATCCATCATGTAGTTGTGCATATTTCTGTTAAATATATTATAATTCAATAAAAAAGGAGGAATATTATATCTTGATCTTTGACTAGTTACAAATGCATTGACCACTGGTTGTCTCTTTGGTGATACCATTTTTAGTGGACTTTATAACTTAACCTTTTCCCTTTATGGCTCCAACATTATCTTCTTGAGTGTTTTTAGAAGAGCCACCTTGCAAAACTTTAATGAAAATTTCATGAATTTGAGGGAGCTTCATGAGTTAAAACAAGGAAATGTTTTCCTTAGTTATTTTCATATCTTCTAGGAAATCATAATTCAATTTTGATGGAGGATTATGATTAATTTCTTTATCAGCAACAAGGGTTTTATGGGTTTGATTGAACAATCTCTTGTTTTGATTAGGTTGAAACTTAAATTATTTATTGTGGTTGGAAGAAAATTCCTTGTAGTTCTTATTCAAATAAATTATATCATTGAATACTTTCTTGAAAATTCTTTAGAGGGATTCCATGTCCATGGAGACAATATCCTTCTTATATTATGAGGTTTTGGTTACAACAGTTTTGGTTTTTATATTGGCCTTATTATTTGAAGACTCATCCATAGGGTTACCTTTTAGACTCAACATGGGATTCTCAACTTTAATGCATCCTTTAAAAGTTGCTTCAAGAGTGGTTTTCTCAACATTCTTAAAAAACATTGTCATTGAAACAAGGAGGATCAAGGTATATAATTCAATGGAAATATCTTCGATAGGCTTGGAATCTTCTGTAATTATCTTCATTAAGGTAATAAATTGTTTATTAAAATCCTTGACATTTTCTTTCTCTTCCATTTTAATTCTTGAAAGGTCTAGGACCAAAGTTGTGTGGGTTTTGTCTTCCCCAAACTTTTCAATAAAAGCATTCTAAAATTCACTCCAACTAGTAATAGAGGATTATTCTAGAGAAAATAACCATGTTGAAGCGTTATTTTCAAAAATATAATGAAACAGTCTATAAACAACACTCACAAGTCGAACATTCATGAGTCAAACAATAATAAATAATTTTTTTTATATGATCTTTTGCAGAGTCATTTCTAACGGGGTCAAATTTGGGAAGTAATTTCTTGGGATTCTTTGGAATATCATGGAGTTTCCCAAGGACTTCCATGGTATTGAGGACCATCCAGGGCCAGTAGTTTTTTTGGTTTTTATTAGTTCCAGCCATTGGTTGGGAATTGACATGGATTATTTGTCTATCTTCTCCTCCTCCTCCTTATAATTCCCCTTCTCCTTTAGGATCATATTCAAGTTCTCTCCTTAGGGTTTGAGCTAGGGGTTCGGAAGAAAAAGGAGGCCCACTAGCACCACCCACATGTAGAAAATTCTCTAGTTTGAAATCATAAGATTCTGAAAATGCCTTGCAAAACATGCGATAAGTGGTATTCAATTGTTTTGATGGTGGGGTTTCCCTTGTAAGTGGAAGGGTTTTCAAAAAGTGGGTCTTCCCTAGAAGGGATTCCTTGGCCTAGGGGTACCGAATAGTCAATCAAAGGATGGTCAGTGTGTCTACTCCACAAGCATGTCAACATGCAATCAAGGGATTCTTTTATTAACATAGTAAGTCTGGGTATTGTATATCTATGAGGGATAGAAGAAGAAAAATATAGGTTGAGAGTTGGTAGGAACTTGTTGAGTGAAAGATTTAGTGAGTGTATTGACTAAGTAGAATAGAGGATGAAAAGCTTGTTCAAGTTCTATATTGGGAAGATCACCTTATGGAGTAGGGTTTGTTAGTGGAATAGAATGGGTAGTATATTTCAATTTCTCAGTAGCCATTCAGTTCTATGGCCCTCCTTCTAGTGCCATTTATATTCACTGATCCATATTGTCTTGTCAAGAAGGTAAGGGAGAACACACAATGACATGTCCCAATTAGACCTAATCTCATTTGGGATGGCATTTCCTACCAGTATGTGGCCCTGCTTTCCACTCTAAACTATTATCTAAATGTGAATTTGAGAACAAGATGTTCTCAAATGAATTAAAATATGAAACTAAAGAAAATTTTGCTATCTACTGCTATTCTAAAATGCAATTATAAACTACTATAGTATTTCTAGATGAGGAGCAATCTATCTAAGATTGAATATAGTGAAATATTATACCAATGAGATAAAAAAAACAGTCATATATTCCGATGATAAATGATAAAAACAATATTACATATAGATTCACAATTAATTTCAATATGCATTCATAACAACATAGTTGTATTCATAAGGAAACATGTGAAAATGTGAAAATTAATGAAAATTGATGAAATAATTCATACAAAAAAATTCTATAATAATCTAGTATAAGACAAACGTATAAAGAAGAGTCTCATATATATCCACCACTCATAAAGTTCCTGAATTCCTTTTTCTCTTTATAAATTCTAAAGTAAAAGTACCCTCTATCATTTACAAAGGGAAAAGGTCCTTTCATTGCAACAGTGTCTTTTGTAAAACAAGAGGAGGATGTTCACATTTTGTAACTGTAATCATGTTAGATGAAAGTTACAAATCTGCATTTCACATTCCAAACTAGGACATTAAAAAATTATGTGTAATCAAAATGAAGAAAATTCATTAGAAAATACAATAATTTAGAGTTTTTTTGTTGTTTCATTTTGTCTCTATATTTCTTCCAAATCTTGCATATTTTCATATTTTCAAGGTCTATATCACTGTCATATATTAGGGTTTTCACTTCTACTTTCAGGGTCTTCTCTGTTTGTTGAATAAATTCTTTGGCTAGTGAAGCCAACTTGATTGGCTTTATGAGATTTTCTTCCAAG
The DNA here is from genome assembly GCA_900067695.1 of Picea abies. Classification (NCBI taxonomy): domain Eukaryota; kingdom Viridiplantae; phylum Streptophyta; class Pinopsida; order Pinales; family Pinaceae; genus Picea; species Picea abies. The sequence goes on along the minus strand of CBVK0100543102.1, from coordinate 8,774 downwards.
ACCTATTTATTAACTCCTTTGATTTCTTCAATAGTTTTCTTTATGATATTTCACTTGGTTTCTATATCGCCTATCTTCCACTCAGCTTGTGCTTCATTCTATAAATCGTCTATGATATCCATCCCAAATCGTCGAGCAATAGATCAGGTAAAGGTCCAGTGGGACAATTATAGTCCGCACTTGGCGACCTCAGAGGACGCATATGATATGTACCAACAGTTTCCATTTTTGTTGATAGATAGACTTGTGATACCGTGACACACTTTATTTCGGCACTTATATATTGTGAAACTTCGGGACAAAGTTTAGAACAAGAGGAGATGTATGTAACATCTCGTTGTAGTGCGCACTGAGCAAACTCATTTTTTGAGGACACTTGCTTGCAAGTGATCCAGATTATTATACTATTTGTCATTTGATTATGATTATGATGCATTATGGATATGATGATATGTTATTTTGTTATATTTACATAGACATGTGCTATTGACTAGGTCCTCCTGAGTGTGCAGGACTTTGGACATTGAGGATGTAGAGTCATCGATGAAACCACTTGAACTCCGGATCGAGTGAGGGAGTGGACTGTTGGGTTGATTATTGTTGATGTAACACATGTACATATGATTAGATGTTATGATGATTGATTATTGTTTCTGAGATGATTTTTTGATGGATGCATGCTGACGATAGCTTGCCGAACAAACTCACATGTGGAGTAGAGGGGTCATGAAGGACAACTAGAGACTTGAGGGAGAGGTGTGGACAAAATCCCTGCCAAAACCTACTAGCACAATCTTTGTAGCTCGAACTGTAGGTTAACGATTACCTAGTTCGAGAAGATCATGATACCATGAGGGAAGACTGTGACAGGTGCTCACGATGATTCTAAGGGGTGCACAATAATCCAGGGGCCTTATAACTTAGAGGCCCTTAGTCTCCCACAAGATCAACTGACAGAGTATTGACTCCTAAGGATTTTTTATGTCTACCAAATCAACAAAGAAGTGAGTGGAAGCCTTGGATCACGTAGTGCATCCTAAAGGGCACGTCGTAAAAGGAAAACGTAAAGAGGTGAGTGGCATCCTTTGAGCATGTATTGCGTCCTGAAGAGCATGTCACACAAGGAAAATGGAAAGAGGCGAGTGGAACCATTGGAGAACCTTGTGTGTATTGAAGGGAACGTCACGATTTAAGCGGGTAAATGAATGAACCTAGTTGGCCTTAAAATGAATGATGTGATAAGTAAGATTTAAAAACAATTTCCCTAATAAAAATGTCGCCCAACCTAGTTAAATTAAAATCTAGGTCTAAGTAACACATGTGGTAAAAATAATAATCATAATTAAACATGTAACAAGAAGTGGGTAAGAAATTCAATTAAATTATTAAAATCAAATTATAATGGGGGATTAAAATTTTAAAAGGGAAATGATTGTTTTATCTACATATGCTAATTTAATTTTTAATTAAAAAGAAAAAGGGGTAAATGGTTGTTTTTTTAGACTTGCTAAATTGAGTTTTAGTTAAAAAGGGAAAAGAGGGAAACTTAAAAGAAATAGGAAACTAAAGGAAAAAAGGGAAACATAAAGAAAAAACCGATTGTCTAACTTAGTAAGGAATCTTGCCTTGAGAACTTGCTATTTTTTTAACTCAACTAGGAATTTAGTAAGGCATAAGTCATTTAAGATTTGTAAGGGAATATTGGGACACCAAGGAGAATTTTAAGGAATAGTTTTAGGTGGGTGAGGGAAATAGGAATAATTAAATAATTATTGAAATTAATTTTCTTGTGCAACTAGGGGGATGGGTGACATGTGTACGGGGGAGGTTTTTATGAATAAATTAATGAAAAATAAATTAAATAGGAATTTGGGAAAGAAATCACTTAAAAAATCTATAAAAAGGATGGAGGAGGAGTATGGATCTCATTTTTATGCGTAACGTTTCACTATTGAATTTTTGTCTGGACTGAACTTATCTTGTGGGAGTTGGGATACCCATCTCGGGTAACGACTGGTAGCTCGACCTTGCAAGGTGAGTTGGGTGCTAGCCATTCTCTGGTATTGCGGTCGTGGCCCCTTTGCGGTTCGAGGGTCTCAGGGGGAAGAAGAGTACCCCAAGCATTAGTTGGGAGGTACTGTTGAGGTCACATCGATCGGCAAGCGGGAGCTGGATGGATCACACGTGGGACAATGACTCGGAGCTGTCACATTTGGCTACAGTACGCATGCTTTATTTTTTAATGGTAAATTAATATTCTTCCTGTGCTTTCATTACTGTACTTATTTGTTTAAATATTATGTTTTACTCATAATTTTATAATCAATGAACTTAAAGTCATCCCAACCTCATGCTAGCTTCATTTTTTAATGGATTTCTCTTAGCGAACAAAAGTTTTGATTTCATTGACTTATCTGTGTGGTTTTTATTGATTATTATGAAGATATTGTGCATTATATTCCTCCCTTATGCCTAGGTCATTATTTCATGCCTGAGAAGTTGTTCAAGAAATGAATCGACGGTCGTCACTTCGGTGTTTAAAGACCTATAGATTCTAATGCCCTGCTTTTCTGTGCATGGATGATGAGTGAAGGATAATTTTTGCCTAGTTGTCTACCCATTACTTATCTCTGTGATTTTCCTTTATGATTGATCTCTAATATTGCACCTTGGTGTGAATGATAAACTCTGTGTTGAATGTTTAATCCTTGCTACGATTGGCTTATATTTTTCTCCTGCCATTGATTTGTTTCTTGCTGCAATCTTCTATTGCTTTTCATTTTTCATCCTGGAGTCATCACCTACAATCTTCTTGGCTGGAATGTTTATAGTTTAAAGGATTGATATCCTGTAGTGAATCTAGATCTTTTAATTGATCAGAGTTCGAATTTGTTTTATTGTTGAATGACTATTAAATGAGTCCAATTTTTATTTAGTTTCCACTATTGAAATAATCCTTTGTGTAATTTCTTCAGTAAGTTGCACAAGCAATTCGATAAAAGAGATATGTTCTAAAACCGTTTGCATTCTCGTTTTACATGATATCCTACAATTACTATATTTTTAGATGGCTTTTTTACCTACATTTTTACCTATGTGGAATGGTGATATACCTGCGTTTTTACTATTTAAATGGCAGCGGAATCATATCTTGATTGGCAATGAATTCACCCATTTTTTAATTGCATTTTTAGACCTGTTATTGACTGCCCAATTCCCATATTTAATAGACCATGATTTAATTGCATGAATGATGTACCTACGCTTGATGAACCACTAATTCTACCAGAATTTTTCTTGGATTGTTGTACGTGCCTTTTTTTTATCAACCACGATTTTTACTAGTGATATCCTTGTGGCATACCTGTGTTTTTAATGAAGCCATTGCCAGTGAAATCCGTTATTGTATACCTGCATTTTTTATGAACCCATTGCCAGCAAAATTTGTTATTGTATACCTGCGTTTTTAACATTTACATGATAGCGGAATTATGTTATCAATGACAACGATTTAATATTTGTGAGTTTTATTAAATAGCCTTCTATTGGTGAAATAAATAACATTATGTTATAGGACATATATTCTATTGGTAAAGACATCGATATATACATCGACAACAAACTGGTTATTTGCTTGTTAAGAGACAACATGTTTATCATTAGTTGGTCTGTGTTTTTAGCATTATATATTGTATCACACAACAATTGAAATAGCAATTATATATATGGTGAATTGACTAATATATTAGACAACAATTGAATATAGAATAGAAATGAAATAGCATGTATATAAACAGTAAATTGAATTATATGATAAACATGGAATTGATTATAGAACGACAATTGAAATAAAAATTATATAACACAATGATTTTATGCTATTGTATTACACAACAACTGTGTTTTTACTCAGCGATTTTAGAATATAACTCAACAATTTTATGTATTTACTAGGCAACGATGCATTTATAGCGATTTGGTGACAACAATTTATAGACTATTGATAGCATGTTGTTAACGAAATTATACTCTGCATTTTTATCAGCATTTGATTGATGACAGTAAGTAATGATGGACGACGATTTGTTGAATGTGATTTATTATTAATAGATAGACGTGGTTTTATCGACTATTCCTTATTATAGATAGTACTTGGTTTTATTTTCGATGCTTATTAATAGATAGCACTTAGTTAGACAGTATTAATGGACAAAAGTTTATTACGGTAGAGAGATATCAGTGTTCGACCTAGATTTTAGTTCTAAAATAACTATTAAACTGACCGGAAAGATGATGTGGAAGTTCCTTCCTTAATCCAAGGAAAACCCCTTGCATTCATGTCCTAATATATTAATTTACGATTTTATTATGGGAGACCTTAATTAGATTATCCAAAAAGCAAGCATTCTTTCCTTGCATCACTATGATTAAACTAGCTTCCAATTAATATTATATTATATAGAGAATTAATACAGAATATCTATGCACATGAATTATTTGATTATCCGAATTCATTTTGTTTCACAGTTGGGAGATTTTCGGGAAAAAGGTGTCTCATAAGAAAGAAAAATCTTTTGTTGGTTGTGCAATTAAATGTTGAGTGATTTCACCTTGCGTCTCGTCAACTTGTTGCTTATGTGTGTGGGTATAGTCTTCCTGTCGATTAATTTGGTCTCCTAGTGCATTGGATATTTATTGGATTATGGTCTAGATATGTTATGTTGTGCTAGGGTTATTGTCACGCCTATCACATTGTGACAACACGATTCCTAATGAGGGGATCATTACACACCCTGATGGATAGAGGAAAATGATATCCTGGCCAGATTTTGTGCTTCCCAATGTGGGCGTTTGTTCGTGTATTTGATGTTGGTACTTGGTTGGTGACACCTTATTGTGTTGGGTTTTGCATGCCATAGAGGTTCCTAGTTCATGGTCGTAGAAGCCATTGTGTCATGTTGTTGACGTTGTCCTTTATCTTGTAGGTGTCATCTTTCTTCTGTGAGTTACTATGGCTAAGAGAGTCCTTACAGTGTCTAACCTTGCTACTGGAGAAAAATTTTCACCATAATCAATACCTGGTTGTTGTGAGAATCCTTTGTCAACAAGTCTTGCCTTGTGCTTTTCAATCTGCCCCTTTTCATTGAGTTTAGTTTTGTAAACCAACTTGACACCAATAGTTTTCTTGTGTCTATGCAGATCAACAAGATCCCATGTCTTTTTCTTCTCAATGGATTCAATCTCTTGGTTCATGGCTTGAACCCAATGTGGCTCCTTAGTTTCTTCTTTAAAGGACGTGGGTTGACATGACATTAAAGAAAAAAGATTGTGATGTTCAATGTCATCCAACTGCTGATGGATTTTTCTCAAACTTCAAGTTCTCTGGTTTGGACGTTCAGAGGATAAATCTCTGCTGGAAGTTGAGTTATCTTGAGATTTTTCAGATTGTCCTTCTACCTGCAATCTTGGAAGAGCAAGTTGAGGTATTGGATGTCCTGAGTCTTCTGTGTTTTCAGGACTGGGCAGCAATGGATTTTGACTGTCCATTTGTTGATTTTTAGATTCGTTCCAGAGTTGATTTTCCATAAATTTTACATCTCTGTTGAGAATTAGTTTCTTTGATATTGGATTGTAAATCCTGTAAGCTTTTGATGTTTCATTGTATCTAGTAAAGATACATTTCTCACTTTTTTCATCTAGTTTCTTCCTTAATTTGTAAGGGTATGTGAGTGTATGCTATGCATCCAAATGTCCTTAGATGAGGAACATTTAGCTTTGTCCCACTCCATGCTTCTTGAGGGACTTTCATCTAGAGACTGGTGGTTGGAGATCTATTCAAGAGATAGACTGAGCATGCTACTGCTTCAGCCCAAAATGTATTTGACAGACATTTCTTTTGATTTTGGTTCTGTTGTCTGTGACCTCCACCTGAGTGTTGGTTACTTGTAATGATCCTTCTTCCTTGGTGACCTTTGCCTCTTCCTCTGCCTCTCCCTCTGTTGAAAAAGAATTGAGTTTTGAAGGCATTGGCGATTGAATCATCTGTTGAAAAATGTGACAGATCCTTGGATTCAAGGATAGTTATAATGACCATTTTGAATTTCTTTGGTAAAATTTTGAGGAATTTCTCAACAATGCATTGATCAGGGATGGCTTCACTAGTCAATCTGATCTAGTTCATGATTCCCATGACTCTGGTCATAAACTGATCAACATTTTCAGACCCTGTCATTCTTAAAGTCTCGAATTGTGTCTGTAAGGTCTTTAGTTTGACTATTTTGATCCTGTCATTTCCCTGGTAGGCTGATATAAGGATGTCCCAGTCCTGATTTGAAGTAATAGTGCCTGTGACTTTTGAGAAAATCGATTCATCCACTGAATTTTTAATCCAGAATTTGGCTTTATTCTCTTTGTTCCTCTGTGTTTCCTGAGTAGTTCTTTGTTGGTTGGTCATGGAAGCAAGGTCTGTTGGATCTGGTTCCACATATCCAAGATCCATTGGATCCCAACACTCTTGTGCATGCAAGAAGGATCTCATTCGAAGAGACAAAAAATCATAATTCTTTCTAAGAAGAATCAATCCTTGAGTTGGTCCTAAATTGCTAGATGTGGCCATCTTTAAAAAAAAATTAACACAACAGAAAGAGAATTGATAGAAAATTTCGTGTTTACCAGTATCCTGCGCGAAAATCGAGTCTTTGAATTTTTTCAAGTGACTTCAGACCAAAATACATGGTGTAGACTATTTTGACTTCGATTTGGCTAGATCTGACTATCCGAGTGAAATATCTACTCATTCAGGGCTCTGAGCTCTGTTATTTTGCAACTGTAGCAACTGTAATGGCAGAATCAATCGAAATGTGAACTCAGCCCCATGTGAATAAGCAATAAGCGTGAGCTCCTTCTTCATGTGACCACTACATGTGACCACTAGCTTAGCTCACAAAGAGTGCATTGTGTTTCGCGACCTCGAGAGTATAGGTGTGTGAGCCACTCCTAACTCTCCAACTCCTGAACTCTAAAAGGGGCTTAAAGAGCCCTTATCTCCTCTCATATCCTTCCTCCACATGACCAAAACACTATGACCACAGTCCACTTTTCAGGATTTTGTGGTTAGCGAAGTTGCGATGAAAGTCCAACCTTTCCTCCTTGTAATCCCAAAATCCAAAACTCCGATCTATCCTTTGTTGTGGATCGATGGTCCAGATCCTTCTATGATCTGATGGTCCAAATCCTTTCAGGATTTTGTGGATCGGTATTTCATGACCTTTGACCTCTCATCACAATGTTCGCCAAACCCCGAACTCCAAAATGACAAAATTTTGGAGCCTCCCAAATTAACAGTTCACGCTCCACTGGATCTAGTGGTCCATATTTCGTTGGGATTTTGCGTTTCACGAATTCGAATGACTTGCACCTCTATTCTCCCAATCCCCAAAATCTCAATGGCACTAGATCGACTGTCTAGGCCTCTCTTTGATCGACGGCTGTGATCGAGTCAAGGTTTCTCTCTTCGCAACCTCGGAGGATGGCGCACCTCTTTCCTTTCGATTCTCGATTTCCTGATCACGTTAGATCGATGGCTCACGATATTTCTCGATCCAACGGCTCAGATCGAGTCGTGATTTTGAAATTCATGAATTCTCACCATTATGTTCTCAGACCTTTACTCCCTGCAAGTCAGCGAAATTCCGAGATCTCCCCATGTGTCCTCCTTGATGGATAGTCCCAATGATTTCGGGATTTCGTGACTTCACAAGTCGGTTTTTCTCCTATGTGCTCTAGAGGACTAAGCCTCGTGCACTTTCTCCTAGATCTTATGGATATCAGTCCTTTGCACTAAATCTAAATACTGAAAATATTTTTCCTTTTCGGCACACTCCTCGTCCTTTCTGAACTCAATCGATGGCTTAGATCTGTTCGTAGGGTCAATCTTACGGCTGTTATGTTTGTCCTTTGCTTCTTTGGCTTATCCTTTGGCACTCTTTGTAGATATCTCTCTATAAGATGGAATTTCATGAATTCTTTAAAGAATTTACAATTTTTTTCTCTTCTACAACTCTGTTTTCTCAAGATTTTATGAATTTCATGATTCTTTTCCTTCTGCAGCTTTGTTTCCTCAAACTTTTGAGCATATTGTGCTCTTCTTCCTCTTGTTTTCTTTTTGCAACGATATTTTGAGCATATGGTGGACTATGGATTTCTCTCTAGGATTTTTGAATAATTTGTGTCACGTGCTGTCGTTCATAGTGTAATCTCTACACTCCTTAAGTTCGGGTTGCTCTCCAGACTATGTGAAGAGGCTTATGTCTGAATCTCTGATACCATGATAACATTAGAAGCAGAGAATATAGAGAAAGAGTAGTGAAGAAAACGTATTTAGTATATTGAGTATATCAGAAAAGAGTACTTGAGAAAAGGGAAAAGAGCTGAGCTAAATAGGCTTAAGAAAATCAAGAAATGAAAGTACAACTGGAAATGTACAATCAGACTATTAAGGGTACATTATATTTAACATGATGTTCTATCGACATGTCTGTGGTATTCCAGAATGAGAGCTCTACCAATGGTCATCGAACAGGAAGTTCGCTTCATATTTCCCATGGATGCCCTTACTATATTTGAGCCACTACTTTCTTAGGGATTCTATGAAAATGCGACTACCTTGGCATACACGAATACTACAGCTGGAGACCTTGCAAACAATCCACTAAGAGAAAATGGTTCTGAATGAAAAGTATGTGAGATCAGTTATAGACTGTGAGATCGGAAGA
>CBVK0100543101.1:0-17914 GCA_900067695.1 Picea abies | reverse complement strand
TTTTGGTTTTTTTCCTCTTATTTTCTTTTAGCCTGCCTTCTTTTGGTTAATTTCATTCTCTGATTTTGTGCGTGATCCATCTTGACTCCTTGGTTCAGTGAGAAGTTTTGTCTTTCTTCCCATTTTTCTTTATTTTCAGACATCATTGCACTATACCCTATTGACATCCCACGACGATCCTCTGACATCGCACTCTACTGGTGCAGACTAGTGTGATGATGTTGCACTGTACCTTATTGACAACTTGCAACTATCTTAGATCGTCGCACTGTGCTCCTCTACAACCTGTGACGATTCCTGTAGGAATTGTTGGGTGATAGAGGTTTTTATTTTCTCTACCCAGTTTTGCATCTATTACCTGGGATGAACTTGTGACACTAGTGAATGATTGATTTATAAGTTTGAAGCCTATATTTGATTGATTTTTGGAAATTTAAAGTCTTCTTTGTAAACTTTGCAATATTTGTTTTTGTTTCTTGTCACAAGGATATAATCTTGAGATCTTGGTCCTGAGTGCTTATTTGACAAGGAGTCCTTGATTTATTTGGAGTTTTGGATTTTTTTTACTTTCTAGATTGTTAATTGATTGAGAGACAATTTTTGTTTGTATTTGACAAAAGATTTTCATATCATTTCGTTTTTGTCTACAATGTGAACTTGATTTGGGAATAATGTTGAGAATGTGCTATTTTTCTTGGATTATGCTTTGTTTTCTTCATTACGTCTATGATCTGATTTGAGAAAGAGAGAATTTAAGTCATTCTTCTTTTTAGTATTCTTTACAAGAAAATTGTTACATTCAAATATTTGTAAGAAGAGAAAAATTGGAAAATTTTGTAGATTTTTGATTATTTGGAATATTTTTCATTCAAAAATTGAGAAATTGTGTTTCGTAGCTTTTGTATTCCAAAAAGAGACAGCTTATCCCTAATTTAATTAGAGTTCATCTAATTAAAATATTTCATATAATCTCTTCTTGCATTTTATTGGGTCAAGGTCAAATACATCATCAATTTCATTTCAGTTTCCCTTTTGAGTAAGCAACAACCTTTAAAATGCAGCACAATTTTAAAATTTATTAGCAACTTTTATTTTCTATAACTTCTATACACCAACATTAGCTAGGATAGTGCTTTGGAAAAAGTTGTGAGGCACACTCTCCAAAGCATCAAAACATGCAATAATATCTTGTGATAGGGAGAGTTCAAATCCACTTGGTACATTTTGTCCTGGGAAGCCATTTTAACACAAGGGTCAATCGTGAGGTCACATTAAGACTGGAAGGGTTACTAAACCTGCTTTGTTGGTCTTAGTGTAGAGATTACACATATTATTGGGGGTCACTTGAGAAGAAAATCCTGTGGGGAACTTATCGAGTTGATTTCGGGCTTAGATACCCTACCTTTGCGCGTGGATCAGATTATCGGTTGTTTCCCCAAGCATCATTGTCATAATTGGTAACCTTAGTGGCCTATATATTTAGGGTCTTTACACAAGGTGACTATGGAGGGGTAAGTCTTCACAGTACCTATAATCAAATTTGGAAAAACTCACTCGAGCTCCTTGGAGGGTATACCCACGATTATGTGTGCTAGCTTGCACCAGGGTGTAAGTCCATTAAGTAGGTCATCTACGTAAATTTTCCACCCTCTTTATCCCAGCCCCTTCTTGTCTTGATTTCATAACGTTGGATTTTATCACCAACTAGTGACTTCAAAATAAGAAGGTTTTTTTGCATGCTTGATTCATAGATTTTATTAGTGAGTGTTGTTTGTTTCTCTAGTTGGGCATACATTTGTTTCATTCTTTATTTGGTGCGGCCAACATTGGCCCTCGCTGTTCACGTAGGATGCAAGGGATACCTCTGGAAGATCCAAAATATTGCATTCATTGGCATCCTAACTCACCAAAGGGTTCTGCTAAAGGAGCAGTCAATAACGACATAGCCTCTAAGATTGGAAGTTCTACTCCTTTGGAGGAATCAATACTTCCCATAAATCTGTTATTGAGTGTTGTACAAGATCCACATTTTCTCTAGATAAATTCATCAGTAGATTTTGTTGTTGAATATTATACTGGAATACCTACTGGACCTCACAGAAAGTCTAGTGTAGATGATCTGCTTTTTCAAAGTGAGTCGTTTAAAACTTCGGTTCATACTGTTGGAATTTTTAATCCTAGATCCGCCCCTGTTCATTCTTTTTGGAGGACCTCTTCGGGACACAATATTTTTGATAAACTAGGAATGAGTCCTAATCAACCTATGGCATCACATACACATGTGACTTCCATTGCTTATACAGTACCTTTAGATCATTTTACTGGCATGACCAGTAATGTTGTCACGGTTTTAGGCCAATTGTTGGTTGGTTCTCATATAATTCTTCCTCTCAAGCTAGCTAACTCTACCATGGTTCCACAAGCTACGCCTGTTTCTGTCGGATATGTGGTAGTCACTCAACCTCTTATTGGAACACTACTTCCTCTTAGATCAAATCCATCACTTCTACCTGGGTATAATGCTTTGAATACTTCCATTCCTAATCCTTCCTAGAATCCATCTGGAGGGTCTAATATTTTTGTTCCTCCCGGGTATAATGTTGCTAGTAGTTTTTTTCCTACACCTACCTAGGTTCTCTTCGAGGGGCCTAACATTCCTCCTCCACCTTCACCTAGAGGATCTAATCATCCTGGCCCTAGTAGCTCCAATCAAGTTGGAGGAACAAGTCAGTTTGTCGCTTCTATTTTTCAAATTCTTGTTGGAGGTCAACCTCAAGTTGGGGGCCATAACCTAGTGTATGGAAAAAATATCATTGGATTACAATCTCAACCTTGGAATTTTCCTTTCCAAGCAAATCAACAACCACCTGGGGGGGAACCTACTCATGTTAATTCTTTTGTACCCCCTAATCTCAGGCAACCATATCCAGGTTCTATAAATCCTACATAGGGTCAAAATTTTCAGTCTAATGCTCCTTTCCAAGGAAGCTTACCTAATCAACCAACTCATGTTGGCTATTCAACTCAAAATCCTCCACCACCGAATTTTTTTTGATAAACTAGGAATGAGTCCTAATCAACCTATGGCATCACATATGTCTGTGACTTCCACTACTTATAATTTACCTTTAGATCATTTTACTGGCACAACTAGTAATGTTGTCACAGTTTCAGACCAATTGTTGGTTGGTTCTCACTTAATTCTTCCTTTCTAGCTTGCTAACTCTACCATGGTCCCACAAGCTATGCCTGTTTCTACCGGAAATACAATTATCAATCAAGATCCTATGGGAAAACAACTTCCGCTTAGATCAAATCCTTCACTTCCCTCTGGGTATAATTCTTTGAATACTTCCATTTCTAATCCTTCCCATAATCCATCCTAAGGGTCTAATATTTTTGTTCCTCCTGGGTGTAATGCTTCTAGTAGTTTTGTTCCTACACCTACCCAGGTTCTCTCCGGGGGGCCTCACATTCCTCCTCCACCTTCACCTGAAGGATCTAATCGTCCTAGCCCTAGTAGATCCAATCAAGTTGGAAGCACAAGTCATTTCATTGCTTATGGTTTTCAAATTCTTGTGGGAGGTCAAACTCAAGTTGGGGGGCAACCTCAAGTTGGGGGGAAACCTCAAGTTGGAGCCCATAACCCAGTTTATGGAAAAAATATCTCTGGATTACAATCCCAATCTTGGAATTTTCCTTTCCAAGGGAATCAACAACCGTCCGGGGGAAACATCCTCAAGTTAATTATTTTGTACCCCTAATCTCGGGCAATCATATCCAGGTTCTATGAATCCTATCTGGGGTCAAAATTTTCAGTCTAATGCTCCTTTCCAAGGAAGCTTACTTAATCAACCAAGTCATGTTGGTTATTTGACTCAAAATCCTCCACCACCGAATTTGTCAGGACTTTCTAACTATCTACAAACTGCTTATGGTCATACTGGTATACCTATGGGACTACCTCCTCAAAACTACCAGTTTCCTCAAGTGAATAGATAGTTACCATTTCTTGTTACTTTGGATTTACTGGATTTATATAGGATTTTGAGTGATCCTATTTTTCATTCTCCTTATTGGCCCATCATACCTGCCAAATTACCATCAGAAATTCCTAAGTTTGACAGTCGATTGGGAGAATACCCTAATAATCACATCATGACATTCCTTATTTGGTGTCCTTCCAACTCATTGATGGATGAATCTATAAGATTATGTATTTTCCAACAAACTCTTATGGGTTCAAAAACCTAATGGTATATTGAGTTACTACGAGGATTATTTAATGACTTAGATACCTTAGCCATGGCTTTCTTAATGCATTACCAATTGCCAATACGATATGAGACATGAACTGAAATTTTGAGTTCATTTAAACAATCCTCTTCTACTCACATTTCCAATCATATTCATGAGTGGAAGAGGAGAAGACACTTAATAAAAGTTCCCCTTCCTGATCAACTATTGGCTGAGTGTTTTACCAAATCACTCATTGGTCCTATAGCCTGTGATGTTTCCATGGGTGGTGTCATTACTGAAGAGCAGGCTATTAGTCGTGCTCAATATCTAGATCTCGTTTATTTGCAAATAGAAACTCTAAATGACTTAATCCCTGATGCTCCTCGTCCATCTACGAATCCTACCCCAACACCTCCAGTAGCTACTCATGCTGTTGATGGCATGATTGGCACTTTTCATACCAAGTCTTAGTCTAAACAAGCTAGTCATTCCAATCCCAAGTCTACTACTTCGAATGTAAAAAATACTCCTACTCTGACTCCTCCCGGTAAAACTCCTGAAGTTAATTCGGTTCAATCTACACCTACCAATAAGAATCAAAATAAAAAGAAAGGGAAGAGTAAGAATAAGGAGGAGAAAAATAATAATCAACAATCTGAGAAACCCAAAACCAAGCCTGCTGATGACAAAGACAAGCATAAACCTCGTTATCCTTTCCTTATCTGTGGTGAGGATCATTATATGAAATATTTTCCATGACGTGCTAAGGTTACTAAGTTCCTGCAAGGGACCACGACACCTCCTACACCTGCCATCTTGTCACAACCATTTCCTTCTCAACAACAGTGCCAATTGGTCATTCATGACCAACATTCTCCCTCTACCACATCTTATGTACTTATGTGTACTGGTGACTCCAAGAAGAACTAAGTTGCAATCGCGACTCAAGCCAAAGATTATTCTCCTTCAAAAGAGAAAGTTGATGATTCACCACTCTCGTTGGTTCAACCTCCTCCACCAACTTCACCTCCAAATGGTCCTCTTCATCTCGAATGATCGGGACTAGATATAGTTCTTTGTCCTCCTCCCAAGAGAGTTGTTCAAAAGTCGTCATTTAATCCTCACGCACGTGCCACCAAAAACTACAGTATTGTAGAAGACCTAGCGCAAGCACCCTCTACAATGTCGTCTCTCGAATTCCTTCAAAGTTGTCCTACTCAACAAAAGGCGTTGTTAAGGGATATTGGTGAAATTGATCCTACCGATACCAATTTGATAATATTTGACTTGGAAGATCATATTCCAAGGCTTCCTCCTCAATTAGCGTTTCAGATACAAGTTGTTGTGGAAAATAAACTTGGAAGATCATATTCCAAGGCTTCCTCCTCAATTAGCGTTTCAGATAGAAGTTGTTGTAGAAATAACAATATTTGTCGAACTGTTATTGATGAAGGATCCTTGGCTTGCGTCATGTCTGTCATTTGTTGGAAAGCCATTGGCTTTCCTGCCCTTACTAAGTCACACAATACTCTTAAGTATTTTAATGGTACAGGGTTTAAACCTTATGGTGTTCTTCCTTCATTGTCTATTATGTTAGAAGGTAAAGCGGTCAATATCGAGGTTGAGGTTTTGATGCACCTCTTGTTTACAACCTTCTACTTGGCTGTAACTGGATTGATTCCATGAAAACAGTTGTTTCTACTCTTTTCCATGTGTTATGTTTCCTGCACCAAGGAAAAGTCATTACTGTCGATGAACCGGCCTTCTTTAATTGTGATTCACTTACTAGCAATGTTCCTTTCATTTTGAAAACACCTCCTGTTTATGAGAATGTCGGTGTGGGTCTTTTAAAAGATTCAATGTTAATGGGTACATTTCCTATTCCACCACCTGATATTCCTCCTCCTTTTGTTGCCTCGATTAACATGATATCGACCTATGTTGGTGAAACCCCTGCGTCTTATGACCCATGGATAGTACCTAACTCTGATGACTGTCTCTGTTATGGTGACCGAATTCCTTTGAATCCGGTAGAATCCACTTATCAAGCTATTCAATCGTCAAATCCTTCTCCTCCTTCTCTCTGTGATACGTCTCTTGATCTGTTTCACGTGATTTTTCCCACTGATGATATGATCATGATAGTGACGTCTATGGAATATACTCCATGGGATGATGGGCATCATTGTTATATTCTCTTCCTGGAACCTGAGACCATAGAGAGTTATCAACGGATTTTGATTCCATCTACCGTTGTCATTATTTCCTCTATTCCTGAATCAACACATGATGTTTTGTATGAAGGGAACTTGGGTAATATTTCACCTACCATCCCTCTTGACATATCGACTAAACCTGGAGTCGTGGAAAATGTTCACATCAGTGCCTCACGTTCTGCTGATGAGATCCGTACTTATAAATCCTTTTTTCAATAATTCTGTGACGTTTTTTCCTAGAGTTACGAAGAGATGCCTGGTATTGATCCTGATATTGTTGTGCATGAGATTAAGACTTACCCAGATGCTAAACCCATTCAAAAAATACTTTTCCTAGTACATCCACATAAAGATGCTGCTATTAAGCTTGAATTTGAAAAACTTATTAAAGCCGACTTTGTCTATCCTGTGGCTTTGACCGATTGGGTGTCCAATCTTGTTCCAGTTAACAAGAAACAAGGAACGATCCATGTTTGTGTATATTATAGGGATATAAACAAAGCTTGTCCCAAAGACAATTATCCAACCCCTTTCGTTGACCAGATTGTTAAGCTTGTCCCAAAGACAATTATCCAACCCCTTTCGTTGACCAGATTGTTAATGACTATGTTGGTAGTGAAATATTCTCCTTAATGGATGGTTTCTTCGGCTATAATCAAATCAACATTTTGCCTACAGATCAACATAAGAATTCTTTTATTTTCCCATGGGGAACCTTCGCATACCGGAAACTACCTTTTGGTCTAAAAAATGATGGTGCGACCTTTCAACGCGCTATGTCTTACGCTTTTCATGACATAAAGAAAATTGTACAACCCTATCTAGATGATTTGCTGGCGCAATCTATGCGTAGTCAAGATCACCTGACACATCTAGGGGTAATTTTATTACGCTATCGTTATTATCACATACGATTGAATAATATTTTCGGAAAAGTGTAATGATGGATAATTATTTTATCCTAAGTTTTCAAGGGTAGGGAGAGAATCACCAAGTGGATTAAGCTACTTCTAAAGGTGAAAAGTGTCAAGTTTAAGAAATGCAATATATATTGTTGGCTTTAGTGTATTTTGGGGGATTATCCATTACTCATTATTCAATCTTGTTAGTAGAAGGGGTTGATCCAGGGAGAGGACAAATGTTACCTTATCCGCACAGAGAATCTTATCAGAAGTTTTTGTATTGTAATTAGAGTTTTAGTGTTGAAGAGGCAGGTTGCTAAGACCATGAGTAGTCTCTCTGGGTGAGAGATTTGCTATTGAAGAAGAGGGTTGACAGGCCTATGAGCATACTCTCCTAGTGAGAATTTTGTTGAGAATTGTTCCATGGTGTGTTGGGAATTGGTCATAGGGCTTGGAGACTTCCTTTTTGGCCTATTGCTGGTAACCCTAGAAGGGAAGTGAGGAATCCAAAGGACTGTTCAGTAGAGAAGGGGCACACTTCCTTGGGTGTGATGGGTGTGTGGGGAATTAGGGACTGTAGGCTAGTTGTAGCAATGGGTACCTTGGACTGAGAAATTTTGTTTAGAGTCACACCTTAGCTTGTCTCTAGGAACCAATTTTTCCTTAGTGGAGTTAAGCTTCAACTCGGGGGTGACCTGTTGCTGAAATATTATGAGAAACAGAGTCTATGGCTACGAGGAATGTCTGATTTCTACACATAGTTGGTGACTTTCATAAAATATAACTATCCTTATGTGATTTCCTTGTTTACTGTGTGCTTTCTTATCTATGTTTGACATGGGTTAATTCTTGTATGTTGTCGCATATAAGTAATTGGTGTTATTATGCTCAATGTTGCTTGCACATGTAAGTATGGTGCTTATAGCATGTATTTGTAGACGTGCATGAGTATGAAAAATGTTGTTAGTTTCTTGTTATGTTAGCCTTATGATTTTGGGTTATGATTCTTCAAGAAGAGGATCCAATGGCCGAGGGCACATGAAAGTTTATTGTGTGCACAGGAAGCTGGAACTCATGTGTGTGTTCAGGGAATCATACCCCAAGCACAAGAAAATCAGAATTGGCATGTGATTCCAGGGTGGTTGTGCACATGGTTGTGTTGTTTGATAAATATGTTAGTGTGTACAAATTTTGAGTTACTTATTCTGCTTAATGTTGTGTTAAAAGAAGAATGCTAACGTGGTGCAACTCAACTCGAGGTTGATCGTGTTACTTCAAGTAATATTGTGCAGACTAGGGTTGGTATGGAATCTGCGCAGTGGATATTTGGAGTAGCATTGCTCAATAGTATGTTGGGGATGTTATAGTTTGGTTGATTAATAGCTACATAAGTTGAGATTGTGTGACATGTCCCATACATGGTGGTTGGGGACATTACATTTTGGTATCATAGCAATTGGTTCAACAATGATATTGGATGGGACGAATTTGGAATTTTAGCGTGGCCATGGTGCTCATTAAGTAAGAATGCACATATGTGCATGCTAAATTCATGATATTGTGGAGTGTGGCACTAGACCTGTGTAGTAAATACTGGTGCATGGGTGTGCACACTAAAGGTTTAGGGTTGCGCATAACAAAATTGTGGTACATGCACATTACTGATACACGATGTATATGTGTAATATTGATATCATGCATTAGCATGTGTTGAATACTAGTGTGTGCATGGGATTCAGAAGGAAGTATTCAAAAAATATGATGCAGAGGTTTCATGAATTTGTCTCATGAATTAATCTAACAAATAGTGTTGTATGCACATTTTGTAGAATTATTAGTGGTTAAGAGCAGGACAAAATTAGTTCAGAAGGTCAAAAACATGGAATATGTGCAGAGGACTTACAATATCGATGATGAATTCATGGATTTGTATGTTGGGTTGGGTGATGATGGTAAAGAATCCAAGGAGGAGTGCATGAAATTGGTAGAAACAATAAAGGGATTGAAAAAATATGTCCAAATTTTTAAAGCTGATAAGGAAAGGCTTATGAGAGCCATGGAACAACATGATGATTTCAATGTCAAATTGATGCAGATCCTAGACATAATAGAAAATAAAATGGTTAAGGAGACTCAACTAGGTTAATAATTTGCAGGTCTCATGATGAGAAAATAAGAGAAGCAATAAGTGTTGTTAGGCATCGACCTCACTTGCAAAAGAATTCTTTTATGAAATTCCGCAGTAGTTCAAGTCCATCTACTATCAGGAAGCATAAGAGAAGGACTAGTGTGGATGAACTATAGGGAGAAATGAATAAGATCAAGCATCCTACCTTTGATGGTGAGCACAAGAAGGATGAATATGTAGAGACCTGGTTGTTGGGTATAAGGATGTACTTCCAACTGCATAATTATTCTACGCAGGAAGAAGGAAGAATTGTTATCTATCAACTAAAAGGAAAAGCATAAATGTTGTGGGATCAATTTGTGCAAGTGCAACACATTGAAGAAAAGAAGGTTACTTGGAGGGAGCTCAAGAGGTATTTCCAAAATAAATACTTAACCAAGTGATACTATGATAAGAAAATGAAGGAGTTCTTCAAACTCAAGTTTGGGAGTATGATGGTAGATGAGTATGCAAGAAAATTCTTAGAGGTGTTGAAATATGTTGCATTCATCAAGTATGAGAAAGTTAAATTCAGAGGTACTTGAGTGGGTTTCCCTCATTTATCAGTGAAAATATACAATGTGATGACCCTAAGACATTGGAGGAAACTATAAGGCACACTAAATGTCTTTATGATCAACAAAGGAGAATACCAATATTACAAAAGGCTTGGGAAGATAAGATGAAAAGCAAGGTGGAATAGAGGAAGAAGGGGATTAATCCACCATTTTTCAGAAATACTATGCAAGCAAAACCAATTCTCTAGTATCCTAGAATGTCAGAGATAGTGGGGAAAAATACATGGAAGCAATCTATTCAATGTTGGAGTTGTGGAGAGAATCATATGCATAGAGATTTCCCTCAAAGAGGTGATAAAGTAAGGATTGCACATAGTGTACAATAAGCTGTGACAATTGAGGACATGCAAAAAATTGTGCCAAGGATTTACACAGCCCTGAATAACAAGAAGGATGAGTTTCAGTCACACATGATTGAGGTGGAGGGTAAGATTAATGACCAACCAATTGTTATTTTAATTGATTCATGAGCTATTCATATTTATCTAGATCCTAATATGGTGGAAAGATTCCACTTGTCGAGAAACAAGATTATAAACGTTGGTTGGTTCAGTTAGCTACAAGAGAAAAAAGGAATATTAATTAAATGGTTAATACATGTCCAATGGAGAAGAATGGACTATGCACAAAGGTTGATTTGAATATTATACCTTTGGGATCGTATGATTTATTCATTGGTATGGATTGGTTGGATGAGCACCATGTTGTCTTGGACTATTAAAATAAGAAATTTACTTGCTTTGATGAGAAAGGGAACTTAAGATCATTTCAAGGAATTCCAAGAGTGGTAACTATCAGAGAAGTTACAACCTTTCAACTGAGGAAATGCTACAAGAAAGGATGTCAAGTATTTGTAGTGCACATGGAAGGAGAACCTAAGGATAAAGTTCCAATTATTGAAGACTGAATAGTACTAGAAGATTACGAGGTTGTCTTTAAAGAGATACTAGGATTTCCTCTGAAAAAAAAAAAAATATTGATTTCTCTAAAAATATGATGTCGGGAGCAACACTTGTATCCAAGACTCCTTATAGGACGAGTACACCAAAATTGAAGGATTTGCATATGCAACTTGAAGAACTTATGAAGAAGGGATATATACACCCAAGTGTGTCCCCTTGGGGTTCTCGAGTATTGTTCATGAAGAACAAGGATGGTATACCAAGAATTTTTATTGACTTCAGGAAGTTGAACAAGGTAACCATAAATAAAAGGTATCCTTTGCCAAGGATAGATGACCTCTTTGATCAACTATGGGGCGCACAAATATTTTTGAAGATTGATCTTAGATATGGATATCACCAAGTGAGAATTAAGGAAGAAGACATCAATAAGATGGCCTTCAGATTGAGGTACGATCATTATGAGTTTACATTGGTTCCATTTGGGTTGTCGAATGCACCAACTGCCTTCATGTGTTTGATGAATGATGTTTTCAAAAGTTATTTAGATAAGTTTTCCATTGTATTTCTGGATGACATTCTTATTTACTCAAAGTCTGAAGAGGAGCATGAGAAGTACTTGAGGATGGTGTTGCAGGTATTGAGGGAGCATCAACTTTATGCAAAGCTGAGAAAGTGCTCATTTTACTAGAGTAATATTCATTATTTGGATCATATTATTTCCAAGGAAGGAATAGTTGTGGATCCAGAAAAGAGAAAATCCATTGAGGAATGGCCAACACAAATAAATGTTGCAACAGTGAGATATTTCATGGGACTTGTGGGTTATTATAGAAGGTTTGTTTAATGATTCTAATATATTGTGCATCCAATTACATCTTTGCAAAATAAAGGTGTGTTATTTGAGTGGAGTCTGGATTGTGCAAGGACTTTTCAACACTTGAAGATTTTCGTGACAAGTGCAACAATTTTGAGAATTGTCGATCCTGATGCAGACTTCATTGTGTGAACGGCTACATGCAAGGAAGGGCTTGGTGGATTAGTTAGTCAGAATGGACATGTGGTGTGCTATGAATCAAGAAAGTTAAAAAAGAATGAAAGGCTCTATGCCACTCATGACTTGGAATTGGTAGCCATAGTGCATGCCTTGAAGATGTGGAAAAATTATATTAAGGGTAAAATATTTGAGCTGAGGATAGACCATAGTGGTTTAAAGTATCTATTTGGACAACCAAGTTTAAATGCTAGATAAAGTAGGTGGTTAGAATTCCTCAGTGAGTATGAATTTGACATAAAAGATATCATAGGAAAAGAGAACAAGGTGGATAACACACTCAACAGGAGGATGCATGAGATGCATGCTACAACCATTACCATGTCTACATTGGATTTGTGTGATAGAATTTTATAAGTTTCCAAATCAGATCAACTCTATGTGGACATAAAGGCGAATTTATAGCAAGGTATGTCACAACATGAATTTGAAGGTTATGAACTAAGAGGGGATGGGATCCTTGTGTATAGACACAGAGTCTATGTGCCAAATGATCAGGAGTTGAAGGGATTGATATTGTCAGAGATGCATAAGTTTCCTTATGCGGTACATCCAAGTTACCAAAAGACAATTGTCACAGTAAAAAAGAAATACTTTTGGCCATGTATGAAAAAGGAAGTTGTTGATTTTATTGCTAGATGTCTCAAATGTCAGAAGTTCAAGGCTGATCATAGACATCCAAATGGTTTGTTGTATCCTTTGCCCATTCCTGAGTGGAAGTGGGAAGTTGTGACCATGGACTTCATAACTAACTTTCCTAGGGTTGCTAAGAAACATGATTCTATTATGGTGGTGGTGGAAAAGCTTACTAAAACTTCTCATTTTATTCCAGTGAAATCAACACACAAGGAAACCAATATTGTTGAGATATACATGAAAGAAATTGATAAACTACATGGAGTACCTAAGAAAATTATGTCTAACAGAGATTCAAAGTTCACCTCAAACTTTTGGAAATATCTATTTAATGGATTTGGAACAAGTCTTAACTTTAGGACAACATATCACCCTAATTCAGATGGACAAATAGAGAGGGTAAATTAGGTGTTTGAAGATATTTTTAGGATGTATGTGATGGATAAGGCATCAAAATGGGAAGAATACCTTCATTTGGTAGATTTTTCTTACAACAATGGGTATCACACATCTTCAAATATGATGCCATTTGAAGCGCTTTATGGTAGAAAGTGTAACATGCCAGTGAGTTGGGACAACCTAGAAGACCGCACAGTATTTGAGCCAGAGCTACTTCAGAAAATGGAGGAGAAAATGGTAAAGATCAAGAAAAAATTAAAGGCTTCTGAGGACAAATAGAAAATATGCGCAGATAAAGGAAGAACCCATAGAGAGTTTAAAGTGGATGATCATGTGTTTTTGAAATTGAAATCCAGAAGCAGTTCCTTGAAGCTGGAAAAGTGTTCTAAGTTAGAAATGCGTTGTTGTGGGCCATTTGAAATCCTTGAAAGGATTGGTCCCATCACATATATTCTTTCATTTATTTCATCCTTTTGTATTCATAATTTTTTCCATGTTTCATTGCTTAAAAAGTACTTACATGATGCTAATCATATTATTTATTGGAATGTGATTTAGGTGGATCCAGAAGGTGATTTTCAAGTGCGAACGATTTTCATATTGGATCGGAAAATAAAACAGTTTTGGACTTAAGTCATGGAGCTGGTAAAGGTCAAATGAACTTGGCATGTTCCTGAGGATGCAAATTGGGAGCGCGAGGATGCTATGCAGGTAGAGAATCCACATCTTTTTTTTAAAATTTTTAAATTTTGTATGCACATGTGTATATGATGCACTGAGGATAGTGCATAAATAAGGGAGAGGGGAGTGTAATGTCCCTGATCCGAACCATTTGTAATTGTACATATAGGATGGTTAGATGTGGTACCAATTGTAAATGTAAATGTACATTTAGGATGGTGAGTCATTGGAACTAATTTTTCATGTTGCATGCACCTGATTAGTGTGCAAAGAATTGTGATCAAAGACAGGGTGCACACATTTCATAGTGTTGCACATACTTGGGTAAGTGCGCAGGAATAACCAAGAAGTGCACGTAGAGATAAGTTATATATATGTATATATATGGTTGTATATGCATTGAGGTTGGAGAGCCTGTGTGATTATGAGGGTGGTGAGAGGGGACACAGAAAGGCTAGTGCACCTATCCATGTAATTGTAATCATACTCAGTTAAATTAATATAATATTACATTGTTGCGCATAGAGAGACTCAGACGAAAAGATATGGGGGCCAATTGCACCATAAAAAGGGAAAAGGGGGTGAGACTTACGTCTTAGGTGATTATTTTATAATATTTCCAAAAAAGTGTAATGTTGGATAATTATTTTATCCTAAGTTCCCAAAGGTAGGGAATGAGTCACCAAGTGGCCTAAGCTACTTCTGAATGTGACAAGTGCCAATCTTAAGGCATGCAATATATATTTTTTAACTTAGTGTATTTTGGGGGTTATCCATTATTCATTATTAACTCTCGTGTGCAGAAGGGGTCGGTCTGGGGAGAGGGCGACTACTACCTTATCTGCACAAAGAATATTGTAAGGAGTTTTTGTAATGTAATCAGAGTTTTAATATCGAAGAGGTGGGTTGTCATGCCCGTGAGAAGTCTCTTTGGGTGAGATATTTTTTGTTGAAGAAGTGGGTTGTTAGGCCTGTGAGCATACTCTCCTAGTGAGAGTTTTTCTAAGAATTGTTCCCTAGTGCTTCAGGCATTATTCGTAAGGCTCAGAGAATTCCTATATAGCCTATTGTTGGTAACCCTGGAAGGAAGTGGGGAAGTCGAAGGAATATTGAGCAGAGAAAGGGAACACTTCCTTGGATGTGATAGGTACGTGGGGAATGAGGGAGTGTAGGCTAGTTGCAGCAGCGAGCACCTTGGACTGAGCAATTTTGTTGAGAATCAGACCTTATCTTGTCACTAGGAACCCTTTTTTCCTTCATGGAGTTAAGCCCCAACTCGAGGGTGACCTGTTGCTGAAATATTATGAGCAACAAAGTCTATGGTTGGGAGGAATGTGTGAGTTCTACGTGGAGTTAGTGACTTTGATAAAAGATGAGTGTCCTTTTGTGCTTTTCTTCTTTACCGTGTGCTTATTTATCTATGTTTGACATGGGTTAATTCTTGTATGTTGTTGCATATAAGTAATTTTTGTTACTCTGCTTAATGTTGCTTGCACATGTAAGTATGGTGCTTGTAGCTTGTATTTGTAGACGTGCATGAGTATGAAAAATGTTGTTAGTTTCTTATTATGTTAACCTTATGATTTTGGGTTATGCGTCTTCAACAAGGGGATTGAATGGTCGGGCACACAAAAAATTAGCCTGTGTGCACAAGAGGCTGGAACTCATGTGTGCATTCAAAGAGTCAGAGCCCGTGCACAAGGAATTCAAAATTGTCATGTGATGCCAAGGTGGTTGTGTGCACATTTGTACTTTTTGATCAATATGTTGGTGTGTGTATTTGTTGAGTTACTTCTGCTACTTAAAGTTGTGTCAAAAGAAAAACTTTAGTGTGGGATGACTCAACTCTAGGTTGAGTGCATTACTTAAACTGATATTGCATAGACTATGGTTAGTATAGAATATGTAGAGTGGATATTTGGAGTAGCATTACTCAATATTATGTTGGGGATGTTATAGGTTGGTTGATTTAGAGCTACATAAGTTGATATTGTGTGATGTGGCCCAACCTGGGTGGATGGGGATGTTACATAAACCCACAAAACAACACCTAAGGAAGCTAATGAGATATGAGTGGTCCTTCACAAATTCTTGCACCTCTCGACCTGTAACACCCATGTTTTAACCCCTATGAACTAGAATGTGTTAAGTAAATGTGACTTAGGCTAGTGAGCATGTAAAGATGGAAAGGGGCTAGAGTGCCTATAAATGTAATACATTTATATATATTATTAAAATACATTGGTGGTTGTGAGACAAACACGGATAAGAGATAGGGGTATATGATTCCACAAGAGAGGGGGGATAAAGGGGCTAAGTCTTTTTATTATACTTTATTTACCCATGTTGGTTTTAATTGAGAAAGGTGGTTATATGAGATTCTTAGAGGGGAATCCATGTGGTTATTGAATTCATGTAATTGTATAAACACCTCTTTGGAATGTTTTGGGGTTCACCCATTCACTCTTACACTCTTTCATTGGATTATTTGTTCACTCTTTCCCATGTGTGTGCTCTTAGTCTCTGCATGGAAACAAATTGCTAGGGGTAGAGAGACATTACTAGATGGATGTGAGGAATTACTGATCATTCCAGGAGGGAATGGTTGTCGGTGTGCATGAGATTTATGTAAGTTATAAAATAACTATCCAAAGCTAAGAGTCCTTGGATTTTTTAACATGGAGATTTCTTAAGCAGTAGCACTGGAGCCTTGGAGAGAAATGCAACAACTTGAGGGACTACATGGCAGAGAAAGGGGCTTATTTCCTTAGTTTGTGCATGTTGGAGGGGAAGAGAGTTGGAAATTAGTATTTTTATGTGGTTGGGAAAACATGAGAGAATTTTAGCTAACTGGTGTGTTTTTAGACTTGGCCTATGACCTGTCTTTGTGGATTCATATCCCTGGCTCAGGGGTGACACTGTCATTGAGAGTGAATGAACACCAATGTCTATGGTTGGGAGGAATGTCCTTGGTATACAGGCAGTTGGTGAATGTTTATTTGAAAATATAAGTGCTCTATATGTTTTATGTATAATGTAGATTCCACTTTGTATTCATTTATCTCTAAGATGTATTTATGTGTGGATGCTTGCTGGTTATTTGTTGTGCATGGCACATTGTTCCTTTCTTGGATGGTTTAGCATGTTCTTGATCATAGCATGTGTTGAATCCATGTTTCTTTGTTTTAAAGAATGGCACATAAATTTGTAATTGGTCTAAGATGGTGAATCTAGAAGTACCCGAGCAATGGGTGTGTTTCAGATCAATATTCGAATTGATAGCTTTGGTATTTGTTGTATCGAGTATGTTACAAATTAGTTTTAGAGATTTATTGGAGAGATTTTTTAGGTAGCATGGATGGACCTAATGGATGGGTACGTTATACGACCCCTTCCATTATCTGAAATGATAAGAATCAACCTTGCAATTGAAAGTTCATGCAGGTGCAGATCCATGGACATCCTCCTATGCACATTCCACACACCACAATCCTTGTTCCCATGAGTCTCACCCCCATGCATTCTCTATACCTTCAACTGCTACCGAACAACACATAATTCCAAGATGCTATGGCCCTCATCCACCTTTACATACTTCACATCCCCTTCCACATGAGTATAGCAATCCCACGTTACCCCCATGGGACTGTTGATCAAACATCTTGATCACCTTGATTTTCCAGTCTTTGGATTAATAAAAAAAAAATGACATGAGAAGGAGGAATTTTTGTATGCTTATTAGTTCATGGCATAGCCCTCATTTTAAGTTTCATCTTGCATTTTATGGAATCAAAATGCAAGTTTGTATGCCCGAGATACTCATAGTTTTTTCCAATCACTTGACAAAGAGATTGAAAGAAGAAATTTGAAGAATAACTTTGAATATTTCTTCTAAGTGTTGTCCTCCCTTCTCCTCTTCTTCCATCTCCATACTTAGCTTCCATATCCATATTTCTTCTCGTATCCTTCACTTTGAATATTTCTTCTAAGTGTTGTGCCTCTCTTCTCCTCTTCTTCCATCTCCATATTTAGCTTCCATATCCATATTTCTTCTCGTATTCTTCACTTCTCTTCTCATCTCATACTTAGTCATTTTGTTAGGGTCCTAACCCACACATAGGTAGAACAATATATTCAGAT
>CBVK0100543100.1:0-17915 GCA_900067695.1 Picea abies | reverse complement strand
AACTTTTGCATACGATCTCCGTTTTAGGCGTGTGATAGCTCGTTGGAAAGGTATCATCGAGGAGATTCGTTGGAAATGGCCCCGGAAGTTAAAACCTGCTAAAAATAGTAAATTGCCAAAATTGCCAGAAAATTGTTTTGAGCCAGTCGAAAAAGGTGGGTGGCCACCGATATCCACCTGGATCATGCAAAGATATGAAGATGCAATCTTTTCATTTCGATGAAAGCTATGCTATGAGAAGGAGAAAACATTTATCATTCCCATATGCACGATGTCCCAAAATATATTAAACTCATCAATATCAAGATTCTCAAGAAATGAGGAAAAGGTACTGAACACCAATGCACGATTCATGGCCCCCCCCGGGCACGAGGGGAATTTTTTTTCATAATTTAAGATAAAAAAATGCCAAGAATCATGCAATTCCACTACTTCAAATGCAAGGATGCCCCCAATCCAATATAAAGCAAGAAATTAACCCAAACTAAAAGTTTTCTTTTAAAGCGAGCTATTTAGAAGAAATCTGATCTTTCCCTAAACAATTATAAAGAAAACACACGCTTTGTAATTGAAAGACACTCAAAGCAAGAGACCAATCCTTCAAAACCAAACAAAGCAAAGATGGCTAAAAGAAACTCAAAGAATGTCAAACAGACTGTAAGCAGATCAATATAGGCTCCAAAAGCTCAATCCAGCTGATCAAAGAAAAACTGGGCATCAAAAGATAGGAAATCCCAATTCCAAACAAAAATTTTAAATGGGTTCACAGCCTAGCTATAAGGTGCAGTGCGAACATCAATGGAGTTCGCAGGCTGGACACAGGTAGGGTGCGAACATCTCGCACTGGATTACACAGTAGGGTGCGAACTCAGATGATTCTCGCAGGTCACTAAAGGGTACAGTGCGAGAATGTCTGTAAACACAAAATTTGGAAAAAAGACAAAAATTTTGAGTGAACTTTCAGATCCAGAGAGTCTGGATGGATCTCCCACAGACTCAGAGACCATAAATCAAGCAATCAAAGCAAGGGAAACTAGACTAACTAGGAAACAATTCGAACCTCAGTGGAGTCGCCAATTTTGTTATCGGACTAATCGATAGGTGCAGACACTAACTGATCTCCCTAGATCCACCTAGATCTAGAACAAAACACACCAGAACATGACGCTTTCCTTAAGTTTTAAATATTAAATTTACTAACTAAAGAAGGATGAGTGACATACCGTTTAAACGTCACTTCCTCTCACCATCGCCATCCTAGCTCCGTTCCAACGCTCATACAATGATGATCCTGCAAAAGGATACAACCAACCAAAGTGATAGTAATAGCATAAACTCAATATAAACCTATGTATGTATACAATAAAACACAACAAGTTTTATAGGAAAGAATCATATTACTGTATCATATAAAATGTGAAAGAGAGATTACAACCATGGCCTTGATGTCGTAAGGTCCCTTCCAACTGTCCTTCATTCCCCACATGCTTTCACTCCAAGAATTCTGAGAGCATAGATCTGATACTATCCACAATCTATCTTGACAAAGCAAATCTCAAAGCCACTCCAACCAAGCTAATAATTCCAAGCCAGCCAAAGCTAACAAAAGCTAACCAAAAGCTAACTTTCTCCATGAGAACTCCTCTCCTTTTATAAGTTGAAGAGGATAAGGTGAGAAGGTTAGGATGATCCCACTAAATCATGAAAGTGAGTAAGATCCAAACCATTCGGATGCCACCTCACCATGGAAGTTTCTCCTTCTAGAAGATTCGAGAAAATGCTCGTTTTTCCCACGTGTAAGCATTCTCACACCCTGCCTATAGAGCAACCTGCGAACAATTCGCACCCTAGCTATGGTGCAACTTGCGAGAATCAGGCATTCTTGCACCCTGCCTATATAGCAACCTGCGAACTTCCTTTTTTACAGGGTTTTTACAAGGGAAAATGCAACTTCTTTTCTCAGGAAAAGTTCTTCTCCCTTCTCTCTTCAGGAACTCAGGCCACTGACCCCTTTGAAGGCAACAGATAGGTTTACATCATTAACGGTCATAGGGATGACGAAAATAATGTGTAACAGCTACTATAGCTCGTACCCATCAAATACATTCTTTTTTTTTTGCAGTAATGGTTTTGGAATAGCTTTGCTTGACTGGTAATGAGAATGCTTGTTGTGTCCGTCTTCTCAAGCTCGTTTTTTCCATTCCAAAATAAATACTTCCTTGTATTGTTGTTCTGGCATTAACCATCGTCCTAAAAGCTACTACCTCTAGCTCTCGGCTGTGTAAAGTTACTGCGAACGATTCATTTTTGTTTTGTACAACTTATTTGTTGTTCTTTTCCAAAAACATAGACCTC
Organism: Picea abies; assembly: GCA_900067695.1. Classification (NCBI taxonomy): domain Eukaryota; kingdom Viridiplantae; phylum Streptophyta; class Pinopsida; order Pinales; family Pinaceae; genus Picea; species Picea abies. Next base: position 15,560 of record CBVK0100543100.1, on the reverse strand, counting down.
TGTTGCAACATGCTTTTGTTTCGCTCACCAGTACTTGAAGTCTTGAACAATAAAATTTTTGGGAAAAGTTCTGTGGGTTTTTTTCTACATGCATGGTAATTTTCTGAATCAAAGGGTTTTGAACCCATGTATTGCAAAAGCCATTCTACAACCCTATTCTACCATGTGTTGTCAATGGTTTCCTTGGAGGTTGATTGGTTTAATTTTAAAACCCTATTGTAGATATCCCAACTCTGAAATTGAAGAGTCATTTGATCGTATCATTTTATTGCTAAACCCCTAGGCTTTTAAGTCATGCACATCTCATGAAAACATCTTGTATCAAGCTCGAACTTGTGAAGGTTTTGTGTATTTTCTCAAACTCGATACCTTTACAGTCTTTATTAAAAAATTAGACACGGTTGATGGTTATATGAACAAACCTACAGTTATGAAAGGGCAATGCTACCCAATTTCGAATCCTCATTGTTTGGATATATATAAGTTATGGCATGAGCCATATCGACAATGCATTCACTAGTTTGATTGAACAAATATTTGGTGGATTATAACTTATGCATTATGTTTTTTGGGGCTCGATGGAAATTACTTAACCAAAGATAGTTTGACTTGGCTGATTACACCATATTGTTTTGGTGATGAAGGGTTTGCATCAATTTTTATTTGGCATATACATTTTGTTGTAATCTTATTTGATAGTCATTAAATGCCATGATATGGAAATTCTGGTGTTAAATATCGGGTTGCTTGATCATTACAAAACTTGTTTAAATAAGTTTAAGGAGATCTAGTCATTGGTTATGAGGCATACTTGTTTGAATTTGGAATGAGGATGTGGCAAGGTTGTTTGAGAATTAAAAAAATGTTCTTATTTATGCATACAGGATCAAATCCTTCATATTTTCACTTTTCATTCACTATTCCTTAATTCCCAATAACATATATCATTTTAAAAATTCGTCTTTCCTCCTCATGTTGTATGAAATAAGAAATGCTTCTCTACCAGTCTAACATGGATATTTGACAACATAAGTATATTTTGATCAATTAAAAATTTATGGTCAAGGGAAGAATTTGAAAGGGATATATTTCAAGGTGATTGTTCTTAATGGACTATGTTTGGATGAAGTCATATATATATATAGGAAAATGGTTGATTGTTTAGGGCCAATCCCCTTCATACTCTTATTTTACACAAATTATTCCCGGTTTCCAAATATCATTTTCATTTTAGTTCATATATTTTCCCCCTAACACATGAACAAATTCAAAAGTTTCTTTGGACAAATACAATGAATATGCTAGTAGTTAATGAGTATGTTATTGACATGGAATTTATGAGATGATTATTGGTAATCTTTTGGATAGTGGTCGATGATAGATGTGTTATTGTTTTGAACATATAACAATACTGTCATTGTTATTTATTTCACTTTCCATACTTTACAAAGCCCCTCACATTCCCAATTACATTGTAATTCCCATGTTCTTAATTAAACAACTGTTATATGAGATGATGAGATATGAACATATTACATGGCAGAGATGAAAGTTTGTTTTGAGTTTTCTTTCCATGTTATCCTTAGTTGTATGTGTGCTTGCTTGTTGATCAAGTTAGAGCTATTTCTAAAACTATGTTAATGCAAATGGTATTTGATGTTTCACTTGTTATTGTATGCATACTCTAATTTAGCCCTATACTTTATAGATGAGCTTTTTCAGTAGAGGCAGTCATGGCAGAGGAAGAAGGCCAAATGATTTTGGCAGGGAGGAAACAAGAGACTTTGATTTTCAATTCACTTTGATGTTGATTCCAAAGCGTTTAATCAACTCTTATAGACAAGTTTCCTGAAATTAGCTGGACAAAGAGCTTTTCAACTTCCTCCTCCACCTGAAGGACCACCTTTGCACCCTCATTCTAGTATCTCTGGCATACCAGTGCAACCACATGTGTCCTTACCACCTGAAGTCCCAATCAATGATGGTTGGAATAGCGTTGTAAATCCTTCCCAAGTTCAAGCTCATGGATGACCCATAATGTCATTACCATTACCTCCTTGCCCACCTAAGTGGTCTGCCCTGCACATTGCATTAGAAGTATCTCATGCTAATTCAAATCAACCATTAAAAAACTTACGTCCCTTGCCCAAGAACGTGAACCTTTCAAAGGGAAACAATTGTCTATTTCAGTTAAGCCTCATCAATCTGAAGCATCCTTGCACTCGATCACATCACATTCCCAACACCCTGGACACGAGGATGGACATACCCCTTTTGAAGATATGCACCCAAAAGCATCAACAATTAAAGGCAACATATCCATCAAGGCAGATTCACAGATGCCCAAGCTGACAAAGCCCAAGGAAAGTGGACAGAGGCAGACTGCCTCACATAAAAAATATGATTTTTGATTTTATCATGTTATTTATTTTGACTTCACAGTTGGGACATATTCTACTTATTTTTGGACAACACCTTATATTTTGGACAACTTGTTGATTTACTTATTTTGGGCATATAGATGCATATATACTTGGTATACGAGAGTCACAAGTATGTTTTGGAACATTTGGTGTGAGTTGATTGAGATATATGTTTATAATGATGTTTTGGTGATATTGATGCATATTTATTGATGGAGGAACAAAGGGATATTTTGAAAATTAAAAAATAAAGTTAATTATGTGATCCCCACCTATTAGTTAATATTTATTATACCCTTATCATTATTTATCAATATTTAATTATGAGTTGTCCATATCTAACTAAAAGTAATTGAAACTACTCAAAACTACTTTTACAGAATAAAAGGAGAACATGAGGGACAATCAAAAGGGGGAGAGAGATAGAAGCACAAACTATGATAAGGTTTGCTCTTGCTCTAGAGTGAGATTACACTACTACTTCATTTATTTCCCAAACACTTAAAAGCTAAGAATTTCTTGTTGATAGCAGGGTCTTACTGAAGGTGGAAATAAGAAGGACCAAGAAGCATTGATTGTTGACATGCTTCAGAAGGTTGATCATCTATTCTGATAGTCTGTAAATTCTTATTGGATTTTTGAATTTATTTTCAGTACTAATTAGGAATTTTGTGCAGAGTCAAGGCAATGGCATATTGTGGCTTGTTGATCGATTTATTTTTCAGTCTTGGTTTTACTTATAAGACACAAGTTGTCTCTGTGTGATGTAACATTCCACCTCTGACTTCTAAGTCTTATTATGGTCCTTACCCATTATGGGGTACGATAGAATGTTTTTGGTTGCATTTTAAAACTAAATTAATAAAATCATTTGATGGTTTTGGAGTCTCGTTTTGGACTACATGTGTAATCTTTATTTCAATTTTTTTGTTTATGACTGTTCATTAAATCTGTTATGATTTTTTGTTACAAACATTTTCTTTATTTCTTTGTCATAACACAACATAAAAGATAACATTGGCCCCAAGAACATATTTATTGAGGATTAATTGAAATTTTTGCAAAAGCCTATAAACATAGGATTAACAATCCCGACTATCTTGCTTTAGCCCAACAAGATTCAAAAATGTCGGTATTAGGACAATCATTCCTTTTCATCAACATGTCCCTTGTTCCATGAGTTAGGGCCACCTTTGCCATGCTTCTATTGTTGCAAATTTGCAGACCCAAACTCTCACTTATTTCGCTACTTAACTTTTTGCTCAATTTTGACAACGTATCGATAATCAACTCCCAGTGATGAGATGTCCAATAAATCCATATCTGTTTTGATGTATCTGTGTAAGCCACTGCGGTACTTTAGAACCAGGTGTCTCTCATAATCTTGAACACTCAACTTTGAGCACTGGGTATGGAAGATGTTGGTATACTCTGGCACTGTCTGGTCTCTCTCATGACGCAGAGTAATCCATCTCATATACTGGTCATCGTAGCTTCCAACAAGGTATAACTCATCCTTGAGGGCATCCACAAAAGTTGCCTAGGTGGGTTCTCTTCTATATGGCATATATTCATTTGTGATGTGCCTCTCCCAATAACCTTCCCACCAAGCTTTGACATGGGGAAGGGATTTAAGGAGATGAAAGGTGATCTTTTCACTATCGGAAAATTTATGGACAGAGTAATAACTTTCTAGTAGATTCAACCATTTCTCTAAAACATTTACATATATCTGGCCTTCAAATAAGGGAATATCAAAATTAACCTGTACCTTGAAGAGCGTCGCACCTCTGAAATGACTGCTTGTCAAAGATGCCTCAGCGGCCATCACTTGTCGTTGAAGGATCTGAGTGAAGTTGTCCATCATCTCATTTCTCTGTCGCGTGAGGGATTCCTCAAACAACGTTTTGAAAGGATCTCATGCTTTATCATCTCTCTTTTCTTCTACCATGGGAGGTCACTTGGGCTGGCGAGAGCAGTCATCCCCAAGTGAAACTAGCCTGATACCCAACTCTCTATACCATGACCTCATCCGAGACATGCACCAAGAAATAACAAGAAGCAGAGTGCTTTGATGCCACTGATCGAGATTTTATTGAGAACGAAATGAGATACAAATGAAAACATAACAGAGAACATAGAAATATAGTTGTTACACACCAAAATGTCACACTTGAGTTTTGCACCCTAAGTGTCGCAAAGTGATGTATGCACCTTGTTAAGTGTCCCATGCACTGTCGCAAGCGTCGTATACAACTTACCTAGTGTCACATTCACTTTGCCAAGTGTCGTAACCCCTTGACACCATGAAATACAATTGTCAAATTCCATGGTCGGTGTGGAGGAGATATATATCATACAAGGGTCAAAATACTATGTGCACATGAATTATTTATTATTATTCGTAAAAAGGAAATTAATTTAGTGTGAGAATCCACCTCACATTTAGTTTCCTGATCTGAAGAAGAAGTTGAGAATCTCATGGATGGTTGAGATATTTTCTCAAACCAAAATCCTAATTTGGTGGACCTTGAGAAATATTTCCTCCTTAAAATCCTCGAGAGATATTTTCTCCCTAAATTCCTAGAGAGATATTTTCTCCCTAAAAATCTTGGAGATCCCAATTTTGTGGATCTAGTGAATGATCTTCTCCATGGTGGTTAAGCCTCCAAATCCTATATAATGAGAGATTTCCATGGTGAAGAGGGGGGATATTTGAGGTATCAAACCTTTGATCCTAGGGAAATAATTCAACATTTTGATGTTAAGATTCATGCAAGGGTTGGACGAGGAGAGCTTGGAGAACTGTTGCATCGTCAATCATGCTTTGTAAGTGCCTTCTTTGGCTTTCCAATTAATAAAAACTTGACCCACTTCCTTCAATTTCCCCCCCATCTAGATAGATGAGTACCTCTTTCTTTTTTAACGAGCTTGAGGAGGATAATAGATGCTCGGTATAGCTCATCCTTCAGATGAGTCCCTCAACATATGTTTAACGAACTTGAGGAAGGAGGGGTTCGGTCTTATATGGGTCCTGGAGATTGGACTCACATAGATCCTTCAATGCATAGGTTTACGAGCCCAAAGAAGGTAAACTTGGTGGTTTTTCATGTTTAGAGAGTCTGAAAAATAACTTAAAGACGAATCCATGGATGACTTTTTCGTAAATTTAGTCTCCCAAGCCCGAAAAAAATGTAAAACAAGCATTGTCGGAACCTCGTCTTCCTTCCTATATACCTTTCCAAATCACTATTTAGGTTTGTGGTAGGGACGTTCCTGAGACTATTGTTGATGAAGGTGCATGAGTTAGTATTTTATCCTCCATTGCTTGGCAAACTTTGGGTTCTCCTTAGCCTACGCTGGTGACTTAGAATCTGTTGGATTTTAACAGAAGGGCTATTCAACCTTTAGCGATCCTTCCTTAGTTTCATGTTACTTTAGGAGGGAATATTGTATATATTGATGTGATGGTAGTCCACAACCCCTTGGATTTTAATTTGCTCCTCGGGCGAGACTATGTTTATGCTATAAAGGCTCTTGTGTCCACAGTCTTTTGAATAATATGCTTCCCTTACAATGGAAACATGGTGACCATAGACCAACTTTCATTCATTGGCCCTCGTATGATGGTCAACCATCCGAATTCCCTAAACGACCCTTATATGCAAGCGAGATCCACCCCGTCACAGGTCAATTATGTGGCAACCTGTCCCATGCATTCGACTCCGACTGAGAGGGAATCTCTCCCTTCTTTTGATTTAGATTTGGTAGTTGACATGGTGATCTCTTCAATAGGGATATTAGAGTCTAATCTCCCTACCTCTATCATGACCCTCGACATGTATTCCTTCCAAAGTGTGGTTTTTCCATCTAGCAAAGATCTCTTGGAAGCCATGATTGAGGTTTGTCCCTTGACATGTATTCCTTCCAGAGCATTGTCCTCTTCAATGCCATGATCAAGTAGAGGTCTTTGAGTATAGTTTACTTGTTGATTTCAAGCTCGTTAAAAAATAAAACTAGGTTAGAGCAGAGTTTTTGTTTCTGTGTCAAGCTCATTAAAAAATGAAACACGGGGCCTCAAGCATAGTTTCTAGTTTCAAGCTTGTGTAAAAATGAAACTTACCTTGCAAGCAAAGTTCTCATTTATGTAACAGGCTCGTTAAAAAATGAAATAGAGGTCTGAGAATTGAACCCATAGGTCAAGAGCAAAGTTATTTTCCTATGTCAAGCTTGTTAAAAAATGAAACAACCGCCTCTCCCATTGAGTCGAGTTTTCTTGCTTAAATATTGATTCGAGTCTTTTGCCAGATCTCGTAAATGTTAAGTCGAGTCTTTCACTAGATCTCATAACCTAACCTTCATTTCATCCTCCTGTGTTAGTTGATTTTCTTTCTTCCTCTGGTGAACATTTTCCTATTAGTAACCATGAGTCTATTGGGTATAGAAATTGGCAATAAGAGAAGAGTTAGTGGATAAAACAAATCTTGGGGAGGCTGATCTCCAACCTTTAGACATCACGCTGGAGCAAATCCACTAGCTTCCATCGCACAAGCTGGGGGCAAAGTACTAACTATCCATGGGTCCAGTTTGAAACCTTTGGGAATTACGCTAGGAAGATCCGAGCTCAATCTTTGTTCTTTCTCATGCTCATTAATACATGAGAAAATGTTATCAAGTATACTTTTATCTCTTTTTTCAGACTCGTAAAAGCTATACGAAAAATGAACTCTTTGGAGTTGCTTTAAGATCTTTTGAGACTCTCTAAACATGAAAAGATTTATGAGTGATCTTGCTTCCTTTCACACTCGTTAAAAGGTTTGAAAGGGAGTCTTTCGAGTGATAGTTTATCTCTTTTTCGGCCTCGCGAGACTAATTACGAAAAATGAATACTCTAGTCAAGCATGATTAGAAGAGTTTTCCCTTGTATTGTTTTACATTTTTTTCGAGCTTGGGAGACTAAATTTACGAAATAGTCATCCGTGGAGTCGTCTTTAAGTTCTTTTCAGACTCTTTAAATGTGAAAAACCACTGAGTTTACCTTCTTTAGGCTCGTAAAACTACGCATTGAAGGACCTGTGTGAGTCCAATCTCAAGGACCCATACAAGACCAAACCCCTCCTTCCTGAGGTTCATTAAACATATGTCGGGAGACTCATCTAAAGAATAAGCTATATTGAGCATCTATTATCCTCCTCAAGCTCGTTAAAAAAATAAAGAGGTTCTCATCTATCTAGATGGGGGGGAAATTGAAGGAAGTGGGTCAAGTTTTTTGGAATCCTTTATGGAAGCTATTGTCACCCTTGAACATGGCACCTATTTGTGTCTCATCTTATAGTCAGGTAATCTGCTTGTCTCTAAGTCATACCAATTCCATGTGTCACCATACTTTTTCGTTCCAGTCGAAGAGTTCTGTTATTGTCATCACATCATGTTCTTGGTACTCATCGAGTCAATGTTGCCAAGTCAGTTGTCATGCCTCTTCATGTTTAAGGGAAGTTTCACTTCAAACCATCCATCTACAATATTACTAGTTTCCATTTCCCGTGTCAATCCATACTCATTCGATCCACCATCTCACATCACTTTCATGTGTCGGTTTTGTGTCAATGATGGGGGATACATCAAGGCCCTCCTTCGACGAGTCTTTTCCTATCGACTTCAACACATTATCTAGGAATTAGACTTAGAAACCAATTAGTACCTTGCGACTTGCATGCCTCAATGACAAGCCTCCTCAATTCTGAAAATAGGTTTACATCATTGAACTCTGATCGTATGATTCCATGAATGTTCAACCTCAACTCATCTATTCACATTCGTTGGAATGTACCAGGGTACCTTGGGAGTCATTGTCATCATTGGTGATTTCCCTCACACTTGTTAACAATTTACATCAATGACTAGTAATCATGTGGTTTCTACCATGTTCGACATAAAATCATTTATTTGCATGGCTAGATTCATACCGCATCGGGATTGAGATGAAGACCCTGGGTCGGGGGCACACTATGTTATGTGCTTTGCCCAGGCTACGATGGAGATCATTTGAGCATGTAACATATTTCAGTACAATCACCATGCTGATAATCTTACTGATACATATACTGCCACATAGATCCACATGGTATTGATCTGTGGCTATGTTTTGTCATTTCGTAGCTCCATTGTGTATTTTTCGTGGTTGCAATCAGTTCATGTCATGGAGGTATGGATCCAAATTATATCTCTGGTGGCCATATCCTTAGTCAGTTTTTTCATGGATCTGCAGTGTATTAGTCAATGACCATGCTTTGAGTCATCTCGTATTCCAAGCATAGGTATGCCTGCCTCGGAAATGGAACGTATTTGTATACTGAATAATGAGTGTTTGTAGCGTCTGTTAGGTTCTCCGACTCCAACACCCTTGCATTGAAGAATTTGTAAAATGTTTCAGGCATCAGTTTCTCTTCTGACCTCACACTTTAGGGGGAATCTATTACACACCAAAATGCCACACTTGAGTTTCACACCCTAAGTGTCGCAAGTGTCGCAAAGTGACGCATGCACCTTGTTAAGTGTCGCATGCACTATCTCAAGTGTTGTATGCACCTTACCTAGTGTCGCATTCACTTTGTCGGGTGTCGCAACCGCTTGACACCATGAAATACATTTGTCACAATCCCTAGTCAATGTGGAGGATAAATATATCGTATGAGGGTCAAAATACTATGTTCATGTGAATTATTTATTATTATTCATAAAAAGGAAATTAATTTAGTGTGAGAATCCACCTCACATTTAGTTTCCTAATCTCAAGGAGAAGTTGAGAATATCATGGATGGTTGAGATATTTTCTCAAACCAAAATCCTAATTTGGTGGACCTTGAGAGATATTTCCTCCTTAAAATTCTTGGGAGATATTCTCTCCCTAAAATCCTTGAGAGATATTTTCTCCCTGAAAATCTCGGAGATCCCAATTTTGTGGATCTAGTCAGTGATCTTCTCCATGGTGGTTAAGCCTCCAAATCCTATATAATGAGGGCTTTCCATGCTGAAGAGGGGGGAGATTTTAGGTATCAAACCTTTGATCCCAGAGAAATAATTCAACATTTTGATGTCAAGATTCATGCAAGGGCTAGACGAGGAGAGCTTGGAGAAGTGTTGCATCGTCAATCGTGTTTTGTAAGTGCCTTCTTTGGCTTTCTAATTAATGATAACTTGGCCTATTCCCTTCAAGTTCATGTGTTCTACATTTTCTCATCTATTGTCATTTAAGTCTTCATAGATAGATCTGCTTATCTAATCATCTATAGTAGGAGGAAGAGTACTTTTTCTAGTCTTTGCAGTATTCCATTTGCGTTGAGGAGCTTGGAGATCAAGCCTAAGGATTGGAGAAGTGAGGACGAACATCGCAACAATGTACACCACATCATTCTTCTTCTCTCTTGCTTGATTGATTGAGTTAGATCTATAGGGACTCTAGCAACTATTTGTTTACTTATGTCTTTGGACCAAAGATAGGGGTCTTGGTTCAAAGGGGAGCTTCGCTTGTCCGTAGGGTAAGATTTCTCACTACAATAGTGAAACCCAACTTCTATTAATGAATAACAGAATAATGTAGAACACAAGCTGGCTAGAATGGTGGTAGCTTATATTTAAAGAGAAAGAGATGTCGACTACGCTCATTCACAATAAACATCACATCACACTCCATTGAATGCTCAAAGGACCTCCTTCATCTCGATTATATATGAGAGAGTGAGAAGAGAATAATTCCCATGATGCATGTGGGATAAATTGGTCTAAGTTTACAAAACTCCACAGGCATGTGAAACATTGGGACCTCCCTGGAGGTCACCCATCCCATTACTACTCTAGCCCAAGCATGCTTAACTATGGAGTTTTGATGGGATCTGGTGCATTAACGCCATAGACATGTATATAAGAACACCAGGCAATCATTACATGATAGTTGTAATTAACATATGGAGATGGCATTACATTACATTCCCCATAAAAAGGGTGAATATCATGGTTTATCAAAACCACTAGCTCAAAAATGTTGATTTAGTGGAAAATGTGGATGGCCACTAAGATGCACCTGGAACAACATGTTAATATGTTATATTTTCATAGTTACTGATGCATCAGTGGCTTCATCAATGATTGATAAAACATCAATCATCACTAAATCTGTAGATGTTGGTATGTCGTTGAATTGTTTCTTCAACTCGTTTTTTGGATGCTCTTTCACCGACAAAGCTTCATTAGTAATGACACTTTGATTGTTAGTGTCAATCAATTCCATTGAGATCTCTTTCTCTATAGTATCAATTTCTAAGAACTTTCTTGATTCAATTGACTTGGTTAAGGTATCTTTGTATGCAGTCTCAACTTATGAAAACTTCCTCGATTCACTTTTTTTTTTCCTTGGAAAACAAGTCTAATTTTATTCATCCAGAGAGACAAAATTACATTTTGTAGGTGCTAGTTTATCATATTCGAAAGCATATAGAAAGTGTGATGGCTTGCACCAGAGAAAGTGTTTATATGTTGATAGTTTTGCGGACCATAAACTGGTATTCCATTAACTTCTTCATGTCTAGGGTCTGTTCAAATGCTAGTAGAGTATGCAATTTAGAGCTGCATTTACACCAAAAATTATAAAACATCCCAGTAGTAGATCTGAGAACTGTTGTTGTTTTTGTGCCAAAAAAAAAGAAAAAAACAGTGATCTTGTGGATTAGTGAGTAGTAGAATGAGTCTGATCTTCGATGAAAGGTTTGTGGAAGAAAGCACGAACTGTATCTCCGTCTGTTTCTGTAAAGTGTCATTGCCCAAAATTTAGATTGAGCCTTTCTTTGGACAGCGAGTCTGTTATGGCATTCATGTTCCTGTAAACATGTTGGATAGAGAAATGGTCAAAAGTATCCAACAGATTGTGAGTCTCCCTAAGTATAGGTTGCAATAAAATATTGTGGCTGTGCTAAGTTTTGTGTACCCAGTTTATTACAATCAATGAGTCACCAAATAGTTGTATGGATTTCAAATCATATACTTTTGCTATTTTGAGTAGTAGGAGGAGAGTTATCAGTTCAACATAGTTGTTGGTGCCTTTCCCCAGCCCCATTTTTATTTTGATAGAGTGTGTGTTTGTGAGATCAATGTGGGTTCCCACCCCACCAAGTGAATTTTGTGAGGCCCCATCAAAATATGCCCAGACTATGGAGTGGTCTATGGTTGTGGGCAAAGAGATTTGGATGCTGGGTGAATTCCTTTCCCGGGGGAAGTGTTCCAATATGGAGAGACTTTGGGCTGCAACAAGTTCGGATACCGTGGCTTTTTCCTGAAAAATTGCTCTATTCCTTGCCAACAAGACTCCCCAGTTTACTAGAAGAGGCAGGGCTTTTAGTGACTTGTGGGAGACTTCAAGTAACTAGGATTTCCAAGTAGAGTCCAACGTTTGTCCATTCCAATTGCATATTTGTCGCAACAAAAGAGCTACATCCCTCCAAATTTTTTTGGTAAATGGGCAGGTGATGAGGATGTGGTTTATTGTTTCAGAGTCCCCTTTGCATAAAGTGCACCAACCTTGCCCTTCAATCTGGAATTTTTGCATTTTCTCCCAGGTTGGTACTTTGTTTAAAAGTGATGTCCACATGAATAGTTTGGACTTTAGAGGGGCTTTAAGTTTCCATAGCCCTTTCCACCATTAGCTCGGTTCATCCAGTAAGTGATCGACACCGAGGGTCGTGTAACCTAGTTTCGATGTGTAAACACCATATGGGGCTTTTTGCCAAACCAACTCGTCATCCAAATCTATAAGTCTTATGTGGTCCCTCTGAAGTGCGAGTAAATAGTTGTCCCACTGGATTTTTAAGTCACCTTCAAGCCCGAGAGTCTCAACACTGTGGAAGCCTTGATGCCAGATGTTTGTGGAACCTGGGTCAGCAATTTGATTTAGTTTATAGAGCCCCTGTGAATGTAGATGATCCTGTAGTTCATGTGATAGGGAGTTGTCAAGTCCACTTATGGGCCAGGGATCAGAGCCGATGCAAAGTTTATCACCCCTTCCAATTTTCCAGGCCAGTCTGTCCCCGATAACATGAAAAGACTTGATAACAGCCTTCCATATAATGGAGCAATTTGGAAAAGTTTTGTTTGGCTGGCGTATCCAATCCTCTATCGATCCTGGGTTTATGTATTTATGGGTGACCACTTGAGTCTATAAGCTATTGGTAGTGATAAGTCTGCAACTAGATTTGGCCGCTAAGGCTTTTGCAAAAATAAAAATATTTCTTAGCCCCTAGCCCCCCGAGCTTTTGGCCAGGCCAGTAGATCCCATTTTGCCCAGGGGAGGGTATAGTGATCCTTCGATCCTGACCAAATAAACCTGAAGCAGAGTCTTCGGATTTTTTCTAATACACCCTTGGGGATCCAAGAGAGAGACATCCGATAGACCAGGATAGCTTCCATAACAACTTTTGTGAGGGTCAATCTCCCTGCTCTTGAGAGCCATTAGAAGCTCCAAAGAGATAGTCGTTTTTCTAATTTTGACAATAGCCAGCTCCAGTCCCTTTTTTGATAGTTGTTTGCTTTGAGTTGGAAGCCAAGATATTTTATCCCTTGTTGGAGTTCTTGTAGGGGGTAGGGGAAGAGTGTTTTGAAGTGAGTTGGTGTAGCTTCATTGATTCCAATTATGGATAAGGTGGATTTTTTTGAGTTGATTATCATTCATGTTGCATCCCGAAAGAGTTGAAGGATTGTTTCCAGGGTCTCTGCATCTCTTGGTCTGCCACTACTAAAAATTAGGACATCATCTACAAAGAGTAGATGTGTGATTCTGAAATCTGGAGAGGTTTTTATACCTTGGAAATCCCTCGTGTTTATGGTTGACATCAAGGCCCAACTTAATCTTTCCGCAACAAGGAGAAAGAGCAGAGGGGAGAGGGGGCATCCCTGTATTAGTCCTCTCCCAAAGGTGAAGAAAGGGGAGGCTGCTCCGTTGATCAGGACCGCAAAAGTTACCGAGGATATGCATGTCATTATCCATCTAATGAAGGGTACCTCAAACCCTAGGTGTGTAGGTAGTAGTATTATAAAGGACCAACTTACTCGATCAAAGGCCTTTGAGAGGTCAATTTTTAATACTATTCCTTTGGACCGAAGAGATTTCAGACTGTGTAGGCCTTCCTGTGCCACTCTGATTGCTTCATGTATCTGTCGACCATTTAGAAACCCAAATTTTTCTCTTGAGATCACTGCCGAGAGGATGGGATTGAGGCGTCTGGAGATAATTTTTGCAACGATTTTGTATATACAATTGCAGAGTGCAATCAGTCGAAAGTCTTCAAAGGATGTGGGTTTATCGTTTTTTGGTATTAGGGCTAGAAAAGTTGTATTGAAGGGTGGATGCATTGTTCCATTCCTTCTTGATTCTTCCACTACCTGAAGAAGATCAACACTGATTAGTTCAAAGAAGCCTAAATAGAATTCTATCGGCCAAACATCAGGTCCTGGGCTTTTGTCTTTTTGGAAGATGAAGATTGTTTCCTTTAATTCAGCTTCACTAACTTCTATGTATAGGTCTCTGTTGTTTTGCTCATTTACAAAGCTGGGGTAAAAGAGAGCTAGCCTGACTATATCGACAATGTTTACCCAATGATCTGCTTTGTATAATGTTTTGAAGTGATTTTTTCCCATCTCTGCCAACCCTAAGAAGGTTGAAACAGTTATTCCTTCCGGATCCTTGATATCCCATATAGTATTTGTAGCTTTGTGGCCCTTTGCAAAGGTGTGGAAGAATTTGGTATTTTCATCCCCTTGTTCTAGCCATATCACCCTGGTTTTTAGTTTCCAAGTTGCTTCATGTTCAGTTAGGAGTTGTTTGCGTCGTGATTCCAAGGATTTTAAGGTGTCCTTGGAAGAGTCTGTGAGGAAACCACCATTTGCCTCATGATAAATGGCTTATATTTGTTCTTTTGTGGTTCGTAGTTCTCTTTCCTCCCTCTGTCTTTTTTCCTTTTCCAAGGGGATAGTTAGCGACTTGATTTTTTTGAGATTTTCGAAAAAGTGGACACCCACTGGAGTGCCAAGACTGAGGTCGAAAGGCCTATAATGTGACTGGACCAAATCTCGGAAGCTCTCATCTGCGAACTAGGTGGCATTAAATTTGAAAGGGGAAGGGGGTTTTTGTGTTCCGCCCTCCAAAATGAGCAAGACTGGGGAATGATCTGATATGCCTCTTGCCCCAATCCATTGCCTTATTTGGAAAGCTTCCTCCATTAGTGCTTCTGCCACAAGGAAGCGATCAATTCGTTTTACCACCCTTGCTTCCCCTGTGTGCATATTCCTCCAGGTTGGATTTAATTTTCAGCGTGTGATGTCCAACAACCCATTGGTCGACAGAAGATGTGTGATCCTGGTGGTGAGTTGATCCAGACGCGTCGAGGGGCCCCAGACTTCTGCCTCCCCAAGTGAAAAGTTGAGGTCGCCCCCCCAATATTAAGTTCTCGACCTTCAGGATCTTGAGACTGAGAAGTGTTTCCCAGAAAGGGGTTCTATCAAGATAGGGGCCATAGACATTGAGAATCCTGAATTCTTTACCCAGGCCTTCTACGAAAATGTCAATTCCTAGACAAAAATTGAGTCCCCAGGAGTTGAGTAGTTTGATTGATTTTGAGTGCCACCCCGTGGCTATGCCACCAGATATGCCTGCAACGTCTAATCCCAAGAAAATCCATCCTAGAAGTAGAGAGGATAGGGCAACAGAGACAACTGAGGAGTCTGCCATCGTTTCTTGTAGTAGTATAATGTCTGGTTTTTGTGTGTTGATCAACCGTTTCAAAGCGGATTTCTTGTGGGGACCGCCAAACCCCTGCAATTGAGCGAGAGTAATTTCATGGGGTAACCCTCCTGGTGGCTTGCACTGCTCTAAGTACCCCAAAAATAAATTGTTAGCGGCCTGATGCGATATCTAAGCGTGCCCTGGATTGTACTTTTGAAAGTAGGGAAGTGAGACCCCTCCCTTTTTTTGGTGTATCAATATTTGGATCAAAGTTGAGTCTCGGGTTTTTTACAGGGGGTCCAAGAATGGTTATGTTCCTGAGTTGAAAGAGGATGGTGGGTTCTTTTGAAGAGTCAGAGTTATGGTCTTCA
>CBVK0100543099.1:0-17915 GCA_900067695.1 Picea abies | reverse complement strand
GATTGTAATTGATGGTTGAATATAGATGGATTGTGAGTTTTGTGATACATATATAGTATACATTATGTAAATATACTATATATAATTTGACATTGACTAGGATGTTATTATTGATCCATGGTATCAAGACATTCCTTTTTATTTGCAAAATCGGCAATTCCCTCCTCATTACATAATATAATATACATACATAATATAAATATGTATGTCATATATATCTTGTCAGTGAGACAAAGGGCAATGAGATCATTGAACATGAAACAAAGGGAAAGGAGATATACTGCAATGACAAGGAGATACAAACTAAGGGAAAGGAGATAGAATGGTGAGTACCTCAGCATTTGAGTTTGTGTAGGGTTTTATTTTAGGATTTGAACCCATGACATCATAAAGTCTAGGTTAATACACAAAACATGAAGTCTATATTAATGGTTACCTTTATGGTTTAGGATAACCTTCTTCTCCTCACAATTGGGGTTCTTAGAAAATTTTGCTTCCATGGATTCCAAACATTCAGACCACACATGCTCAAACCCCACAAATTTTTCCTTCAACGTTGTCTTTAATTCTCAATTTGAGCTCAAGTTATCTCACCAAGATTGACCCTCACTCTTGAGTAGAAGTACTCACAAATCCAATTTAGGAGAGTCGGTATCAAGGATGCAACTTGGGATCCCGACCTTTCATATAGAGAAACAAATTGGGTATCCTTCAATCTAACCACAAACATGCTCAACACATGTATGGAACACTTGATCTCAACACATAGATTTGAAGAGGCCAACTTTGATAAAGTGATGAGGAAAAATGCAAAGTGAGCAAGCCAAATAAGACTAAGAAAAATGTTATGAAACTCCCATAGAAAACCTCCTTTGTTGGATCAAAATGGGTGGTCAAGATCATAAGCTATAAATGCATGTGCCTAATACCATAAATTAAGGTTGGCAAGCCTATATATTACAACATGTAGAGGATATGTGAGGATAAATATGTGACCAACAAAAGAAGGCAAGGAAATAGGACCAATGAAATCCATAACCCACTTAGAAAAATCAAAACAAGTGAATAATTTCTAAGTTATGGCATTTTTTTCCTTCCTACTGATCATTGGTAGCAATCAAAATACCTCACAAACATGAAAGCATCATGAAACAAGGTAGTCAAGTAAAAACCATAATGCAAAATTTTGTGAGTAGTGGATTGGTAGAAAAATGTCTGCCACTATGAAATTGCAAATGCACACCATCATGAAATTACTCCAGGATTGATTTGGCTTGGGTTCTCCCTACACATCGAATAAGCATACCATCTAAATGTATCTGGAACAAGCAATTTTTCAAATGTACATACTTAGTGGCCTCCAACTTTAACCTCCTCTTCTCATTTTCTTGTAAATGAGGAGGGAATTGTCGATTTTGCAAATAAAAAGGAATGTCTTGATACCATGGATCAATAATAACATCCTGGTCAATGTCAAAATAATCAAGTTCAAAGGAAACAAAAAAATAATCCTCATCCTCTAGGATGTTTGGTCATTCATCATGAGACTTTTAGCCATTAAGAGAGCTAGATCTTGACCCTGGATAGTCTAAGGAATTATAATTTCCAAATCAAATTCTTTGATCTTAGTATGTCGATTTTCCATTTTACCATGCAAATAGATTTGGGATAGCAAGTACTTAACAACATGGATGAGAACTTTAATAATTGTGCACTTTCCTAACACATAATATCTGAATTTTCTCAAGGCACTCACAAGTGCAAAGACATGATTTTCTACCAATGAGTACTTTACCTCATTTATGTTCAAGCTTTGATTGATATAATCCATTGTTCTTTCAACATTTTCAACATCTACCTATAGACGGATGGATGAAACAACCTACTTAGCAGTATTATTGTAGATATGGAAATCCCTAGAAAAATTAGGCTTCAATAGAACATGGGCATAAGTAATGACATCTTTGATGGACTAAAAAGCCTCCTCTACATTATTATCCTAGAAAAATTGCCCATCCTTTCTTAATAACATTTTGATGGGCTTGATTATTTCAGCGAAATTGGGCACAAATATGTGGGAAAAAATAATTTTACCCATGAAAGCCTGAACAACTTTCTTAAAGGTAGGAGGTGGAAACATCATGCCAAGTAGAGTTGTGATAGTCCCACAATTTCCATGTGGGAGGCTTGTTGTTATGGTACAATGGGTACAAAATTGCATAAATGTGGCATGTTTTTGCTTTATCACAACCCTTTATCTGGTGGTGCATGCCTGCCAAAAAGAAAACTTGGGTCATCGTTGTGGACTTTTCTCATTTTTCGTTGCTTGGGAAGGCTTTTGATTCAACTTCTTAGCTACACGATTCAATGTTTCCCTGATTTTTACCTAGTACAAAAATCACTGAAACACTAGATAATATCTCAGTCATATTAGGAACTAGGCCCAATAGATGTAGGCTTTAAACAAGGGCAAAAGATCATAGATTCTTATATTGAAACATACTAGTAATAACCTCTGAAATGAACAACATCAAATAATCACATTTCCGTATTAATATGAAAAGAATAAAGATGTATAAGATGTATCATATTCACTATCTTGTCTATTATTATAAAGTCAAGGTTTAAAATTAAATAGACGATACTAAATTAAGTCAAATGTATCACAAAACTCACAATCCATCTATATTCAACCATCAATTACAATCACAATAAGCCCCTTTTATGACTGAAGGTAATAGGTCATCCTCTAGTAGTGAAACTAAGGCATGTGCCCTTAGTTACATATGTGGTATTGAGCATAGGTACACACACTAACCCTTCCTTTGCCCCTTCAAAATTCACTTAAATTCTCTGTAGTAGATTTTGCTTGATACACATCCAAACCCAAACATAAAAATAGTGAATCTTTTCACATGAGACAAGATGTGGATAACAATATGACTAAAACGCAGAAATTTTCAATCTGAATGTACCACAACCTTTCCTTTATCAATTTGTAGGCAATCCAACTTATAAGTCCATTAAAATGTTGTCAAAAGGCTTTTATGGTATTAGGAATGCGTGGTATACCATCCTCGCTTTCAATTTATTGGCTTAGACGTGATGATACATTATAAAACAATGTACATCTTTCCCCATGTCATATTCATATATGTGTGTGTGTGTGTGTGTGTGTGTGTGTGTGTGTGTGTAACAATGTAACTTGGCCAATGTCTCATTTACCCCAAATATTCTTATCACTTTTAAGCACTAGATCTTTTTCATTTGCTTGAGTCTTAACTCGTATATGAAAATACAAATGATATTAAGTTTAGTGTTGTAGGGGATCACTCCTATGGTTCTCACTCCTTCTTTGAAATCATAATATGGCACGATATTTTTCGAGTTAGAAGGTCTCAATGGCGAGGCTAAGAGTTCAGGTTTAATATAGTGTGTATCGAGACAACATACAATAGGACAACAATGTAACATACTATGTAATATACTATATTTACATAAAATGAGACATGTATACATAATATACAAGAAAATCAGCAATTCCCTCCTATATTTACATAATACATAACTATGGGATTTTGTAATGATGAATTGACATGTTCCTGTAGCTGACCTTGGTATTATTTCCAAATTGAATGATAATTTAATATGCTCTCTAGTTTTCTTGATTTCAATCTCTCCAAGACCGACTCTTCATTGCAGACTTTTGCAGACACTTCTTGATATAACTGCTTCGATGTGGCCTTTACAAAGGATTGGATTTTGTGGGTGAGTCAGGAATTTCTTAACATGTGTTCTTCCATTGATTTTTCTTCAAATTGGCTCAAATTTTGGATGTTCGTTTGGTTGGCTTTCTTGTGGTCTTCCACCTCAACCATTCTGGAACTAACAGATGTTGTTTCATTGATGGACTGCATTGGTTGTACCCCTGCCTCTTTGACGATATCATTTTCATATTTCCACTGTTTTTCACAAGTGTCGACAGTTTCTCCCTGGGTGGAGTGGGAACTCATGAAGAGAGGTTTGCTAGTCTCAAAGAGCATCTGGTACCTGAGTCTTTCCCTCTTCAAATATATCGGTAGTGTGGTAGGTGGAGGTTTGTGCATGTCCTGCCAACTAATCATCTCCTCAAAGGCTCCACTCGTTTCCTGATACCTGAGTCTTTCCATCTTCAAATATATCGGTAGTGTGGTAGGTGGAGGTTGGTGCATGTCCTGCCAACTGATCATCTCCTCAAAGGCTCCACTCACTTCCTGATACCTTTCTTGATTCTCTATCAGCCTAATTTGTTCATGTCGCTCAAACCATCTGCAACTTAACAGATCGAGGAGCTCATTCTTTTCTATCGCTAATTTTTCACTTAATTCCAATTATTGTACCTTGATGGATTTCATAGTGCATGCCGAGGCTCTTGTATTTTCTAGGGTTGCATTGAGTTTATGCTTTTCCACCTCTAGCTTGTTTATGTGGGTGTCCCATTGGATTTGCATCCACTTTTCAAATTCTACATTCATTTGGTCTCTTTGTCTTGTAAGGCTCTGTTGATCTTCTATGAATTGAGGCCCTAAGATGCTTTCATAGCTTCTTGGACATCTATGGAAAAATTTTCCTTTACATATTTTAACTCTGTCTCCAATTCGACTACTCTATTCTTGGTAGTGTTGGGGGAGTTAGTTACCTCAAGGATAGATGAGGCATTTAACCCAGTAAAAGGGTTGAGTGCTAAATCTGCTTGGACCACGTTCTCTTCTGGGTCAGGCCCTACTTTCCACTCCAATACCCTTCCTACAAATGACTTTGACCTGTGTCTTCTCCTCTCTTCCTCTTCGCCGATATTTTCTTGATGCTTCTCATTCTATTATCAAAGTAGTAGTCTCTAATAGCTACTATAGAGCCCTCAAAATTCAGGGCTTGGGAGGAGAGGGAGGAGTCTCCTATAATGGTGTTTATGGGAGTGTATTTCAAAGAAGTTATGTTCACAATGCCCAGGTTGGGTGTCGACGGAGTGCTCGGTGTCTGGCTTAAATTCTTCTTCAATAGCTCATCAACTTGCTCCTTATCTTCATCCTTTTCGGCTAATCGTTTTGCCTCTATGTGTTCAACCAATTTCTTAGCTTGTGCTTCATCCGCTAGCCTCTTGGTTTCTTCTTCTTCAGCCAACCTTTTGGCTTCTTATTCTTTATTCTTTTGTAGTGCAACGTGATGTTCCATGTTCTTATGTTATTTTCTATTCTTCTCCCCAACTTTTCTTTTCTGATAGTATTGCTCAACTTGGAGACTTTTCTGTTCAAGATGCTTTTGTTTTTTGGTCTTCTCCTGCTCTTTGGTGATGCCAATATCCTATTCTCATTGAAGCAACCTCTAGAATCAGTTTAAAGTTTCCTTCTTAAACTCTTCTTGTTCAAGTTCAAGCTCTCGCTTTGTAGTGTTATGAGGCAACTGGTGTAGGAATTCATCATATGAGAGTGTTCCCTTAAACTTATCTTCCTCAAAATCGATAACATGAATATTGGGATGGGTGAGCTCGACAAACCTGACATAAATGATTTCTAGTTCGTGAGGATCATGGCCTTTAGGCTCTCCTAAGCACAAGGTTAAATCATGTAGGGTCTCTATTTCTTTCCTTGCATGTTGAGCGTTGGAAATAGTGTAGCTTCCAATGTGGAGAGGGAACATTGGCCAAAGTTTTTTATTGTTGGTTTTCAATAGTGCAGTAACCCCTGACCCCATGGTTTGGTACGCAATTTCCCTCATTAACAAATGGTTTGGGACGAAATATGGAAAAAGGTGTGGGGTTTTGGTGGTCCCATAAACCTTGATAAATGAGTAATACTTATAGAGAAACCAATTGACTACCCCTTTCATCCCATTCCTAGCCTCGAAGGAGACTTTGTGTCTGGGGAAACCAAATAGGATGGAGAGAAGAGGGGCAAGAAATAAATTACAAATATCATAAAAGTGTTTTCTGCAATTGACGCTCCATACTTGAAAGCAATATACATGAATTGGAGGTTGATTCCGGTCCCAATTCCACCCCAGGACGAGAAACTGTACAAAGGAACAAATGGCATTGATCATATAGGTAAACATATAAAAACATGGTTTCTTCATACCTGGGATATTCTTCGCATGCAGACATATGTTGAAAACTAGGATATTTTCCCAATTGAAGATTTGTCCCATTATGACAATGCTATGTGCCAAAGGAAGCCAGTCAGTTTGGAAATGTGTGCTCTTTTCTTCACCATATAGGTTGCAGAGCATGGCTACCAGCAACTTGTAGGGATTTTCAGGCCTGTGGGTAGGAACTAATTTTTGACCTTGTTTGAGGGTTTCATCTTCGTCTACCCACCAGTGCTTCATCTGCTTTGTCGATCCTTTGCTTGCTTTAGCAAAACCTTTTAAGATTGGTTCATTTAGAGAACATGTGGAGGTGGGAAGATGATATCTGGAGCCAATGTCTTCAGGTATGAGGGACTCTACTCACTTCCCTTGTTTGGTCATGATGTTTCTTGTAGTGGAGTCAAAATGTCTGAGGCACCGTTGTGTTGCCTCATTGTATGGGAAGAGATGTGGCTGAGAAACTACTATATGGATACCACTTTTCAGGATATTCTGGTACACTTCTAAATATTCGTCATCCACGGGGAAATATGCATAAATGAATATCCTATAGATTTCTTCATAGTCGGGGCAATGGTCTTCACTAGTGTGATGATTAGTGTCAGTCACTAAAGCTTCAATTAGCCGAGATGATGGTTCGGGCCCTATGACACTCTGGAAGTACACCGAAATCTTCGACCTTTTGGGGTTCTAGCTTGCCATGATGAATTACCAATTTGTCCTGTAATAACACGTTAAAATGAGTATCATCTTAATTAAATAGAACACGTTAACTATAACAATGAAAAGTTGATTAAACGACAAAACATGGGTTACCCGTAATGAAGTGATTGCAGTAATAGTGTAGTAGCACTCAACAAATATAGGGATCAAGACAAACAAACTCTTTGCAAACTATGTTTCACAAACTTACAGTGTAAGTTGTGTCTGAATACAGGTGTTTTTATAGCTCATAACACATATCAACCTAACAAAAGTATGCCATAGCTCGGGGATGTACAAGAATCTTACTAAATTTGGTCTGAAATTATGTTGTTAATTCCCATTATCTCTATCATTAAGGATCATTAATTTTGATGGATGCCTAGTTTCATGCATAGGAGGTTGTGCTAAGATGTGTTTAAAATAAGACCGTTATTAGAATCAAGCATTCGGAGGATGAGAGATCGTGGGTTGATTTGAGTTCTAATGGGAACAATATCGAAGTTATATTCCCTCATAAGTGGAAAAGTGTATGGAACCGACACGTCAACCAATAGGTAGTGTTATGGAATGAGGTGGGACTCGGCAGGGTCTTGGCATCGGAGGTAGTCAAGGTGAGGTTGAAACTAAACCCCCAGGTGAAGGTAGCGCCAGAATATTCTCTTTTATAGAAAGGCATGCCAAACATGTTTTTTATAAGTCTTTGGAACACAAATATCAAAGCTTTAAGGGATGAGGAGACATTTGAGCTCTGACATAGATGGTATCGAAGTATATTCTCTCAGTCTAGGATAATGTGTGGAATACGCACGTGGGAAGGTTCGAGAGGTTATCAAATTTTTAGCTTCGGAGTTCGAGAGGATGGGCCATGAACTGGATTCCAATGAGAATGGTATCGAAGGGAATATTTCTTCGATACCTTAGAAAATATGTCGAGTCCCGAAGCAAATAAAGGCAACTTATTGGAGAATGATAAACTGGGACTTCAAGGGTCCAATCTTGGGATGCCATTTGGGGAGGTGGCAATTTGACAAGTCGTACTGACTCGGGGAGATGATATAAGTTGGGTTTGATGTAATGATCCATGGGGTTTCATGAAAGGAGTGTGGTGTATGTGTTGAATTTACCATAGCATGATGATTGGAGTTTAGGTTGACGCATGAAGTAAAGAACTCTGACGGGCATGGTCCCGAAACAATTATGATTTAAGCTTGTATTTCCTTAGTGAAGCAAGGATGTATGCCTTGTAGGGTAAACATTAGCCACAAAAGGAAAACAAAAAATAATGGACCCATAAAATTTAAAATGTGCATAGTTGTGGGAGGTGCGCCACAACAAATGGCGACTTACTAGGAAGAACTAGTTATCTCTGAGTTCCAAAAAGAGAGAGACTTCAACCAAATTTAAAGAGAAATTTACCTTATAATATTCCATTCAATATTCATCTTAGGGACCCCACATCTAGTGGCCCAAGGGAAAGATATAGAGAAAACCTGTTACCAATGATTTTCCACATAATTCGAGTGAGCGTTTATCGAAAACTTCATACATCCACAACGAAACATTGAGAGTGACACCAAATAGGAATGTTCATCAACTGCTATAGACCGAAGTGTTTTCCTCACCTCTCTTTCCTGTCATTGCTTCACTTCCAACAAGCGTCCATAGCCCTGACGAAGATGCCTTGGTATCATACAAGCATGGCCCCGCTGCCAGCAAGCATCCATAGCCCCGACAGGTTTACTTGTACTTCCCATGCTTTTAGTAGAATTTTCAACTTCCTTATGATTATGCTTTTGAATCCACCTCTTATATATAGAATTTAGATATTTTGGTTTCAATATAGGTGAAGAAAAATAGGAAGCGGGGTGATACGAGAGTTACTTTGATTTGCTAGTCTCAGTCGACAATTTATTCTCGTGGGTATGTAAACAAGAATCACAGATGCATTTTAGAATAAGGAATTAATGGGAAGAGACACTAGAGTTATGTGGAAGATATTGAATTCAATACATTTTGAGAAACTTGAATGGAACATCGACAAGACATGAGGGTGGTCACATAAGAGAAGATAACTGATGGAACCCATCGAAAGGTACACAATTTGAAGGGTATAATCTTTCTTTTGGTACAAACGAACAAGTTCCTCTTTTCTGTGCTATCATTATTTATGAAGATAAACGTTGATCTCATATCAGTTCGAAACATCAATTTGGAAAGGTACTCAAGGGACAAGGCACTTACATGGGTCCAAAAGTCTTGGGTCCCTATTGCAAAAGAAAATTTGGTCCATATTAACAGACAGTGAATTATTCTAACTAAAGGGAGAAATGAAAATGAAGGAACAAATTCAAGCAACAATGGGGCTATTGAAGTGAAACATCAGTAGAAAACGAAAAGAAAGGAACATAGAAAACTACAATGTACAAAGCTACATCACCATTGGTGATCATGAGACGTATTTTTTAGGATTTGGCCATTGATAGGGAGTTCCTCCTCATCTCCCTATAATGTTTTGAGTCTGAAAGTCCTAGGACCTATTTTTTGGTGAATCAAATAGGGTTCTAGCCATAGTTTCTGGAATTTGGAGTGTTTCCCTTAAAGTTCATGATATTTGTCCCATTTGAGAAAAAGATATCCTTCTTGAAAGTATTTGTTTCCTACAATTAATTTGTCGAAACATTTTTTAATTATTTATTGGTGATGTTTCAGGTTCAACTTAGCTTTTCCCCTTTCTTCTTCAAGTTTTAGCAACATGTTTAACCTTTCTTGCAATACTAGGCAGGCTTCATCTTGGGCAGATTGGGACAATTGTAAGGCGAGTAGGAAAATATGGGTCGGCACGGTGGCTTCCTATCCGTAGACCAGGAAGAAAGGGGAGTTACCAATGGATGACTTGGGAGTTACTATGTCAGATGAGAGAGCATTTTGAAGAGCAAGGTGCCAATTTGTTTGATTATCGTTGAGAATTTTCTTGAGAATTTTAATAAGGTTCTTATTAGTCAACTCTGCCAAACCATTTCCTTGTGGGTAGTAATTCTTTGAGTACTTAACCTTGATGTTTCGTTCAAGAGAGAATTCAGACAGTTTAAGTGAAGAAAAATACTTGGCATTATCAAAGACTAAAGAGTCTGAAATTCCAAACCTGGTTATGATATGTGATTCAAGGAAGAAAGTCACCTGATTTTCATTGATGGTATTCAAGGGGATTGCTTCGCTCCATCTGGTGAAATATTCAATAATCGTTAGGATGTATTTGTGCATCTGCGATGAGTTGGGATTGATCTCCCCACTCACATCCATATTCCACTGCTGGAAGGGGAATTCAATGATGAAAAGTTGTAAGGGAAGACAAACTCCTTTTCTCTCAACACCAATGTTCGACATTGCTGGCATTTCATTGAATATGCATGAGAATCCTTGATTAAAGTGGGCCAATAGTATCCAACTCTAAGAATTTTGTTAGCAATGGTGTCTCCACCATAGTGTCCACCGACTGGTCCATCATGGAGCTTGGAAAAAACCTTTTATGCATCCCTCTTCTCAAGGCATCTTAGGGAAACACCATCATATTTTTTTCTGCAAAGAGTTCCTTGGATAATCTGATATTGAGAAGACTTAAGTTTGAGGGCCCTTTTCTTCTTGGGTTCGAGATAATCTGGGGCTGATCCATGTGTTAAGTAATATTTCATTTTGAAGAACCATTGGTTGGAATTGACCAGGATGTAAGTTGTCTCTCTCACATACAATTATTTATCTTGATATAGGGAATCTTCATATGATTCATCGCTCAAAGATTCTGTGACTAGTTTGCATAGTCCCTGGTGTTTGACAATTTTCATAGGCTTAATTTCTAGGTCATATTCTTGTAGATTTGTAATCCACTTGGCTCTCTTTTCCGCTAAGTCTTTCTGTATTAGGATATTCTTGACTGCAGGGTAAGGAACAATGACTTTTGTCTTGGATTTGATTAAGAACGGCCTGAAGTGTTTGACAGCTTTAAACATGACATGGGCTTGTTTTTCCACTTTGGGGTAGTTCAGCTATGCTCCTTGTAAGCCGAAAGTCATAAAATCTATAGGGAATTCATCTCCTTCTTGGTTCTTTTTCATTAAAAGAACCACAAATGTGGAATCCGACGCGAAGGTGTAGAGGATGAAATATTGACTAAAGTTCAAGCTTAACAATGCAGGGGCTTGTGCTATTTCTATTTTGATCTTATCAAAAGATTATTTTTCTTTGGGTCCCCATTTGAATCCATCATTCTTATTTATCATGTCTTGCAAAGGCTTCACTATTTCAGGAAAAATAGGGATGAATCGTCTTACAAAGTTGATCCTTCCCAGGAATGACTGCATGGATTTCTTGTTGTGAGGGGGGAGGATATTTGCAATTGCTTTAGTCCTCTAAGGTTCAATTCTTATCCCATGTTTGGAAACAATGAAGCTTAATATTTTGCCTTCATCAACAACAAAAACATATTTCGTAGGACTAAGAGAGATGCCATACCTTCTGCATCGGTTGAATACTTTCCTCAAATGAGCTATATGAACTTTTCTATCCCTCGAAAAAATGGTAACATCATTTAGATACACCACTGTGAATTCTCCAAGTGGGCCCCTGAAATCAATGTCCTTGGCCCTCTGGAATGTTGCTTCGGAATTAATGAGGCCAAACGACATATTCATGTAAGAATATGTTCCCCACTTGGTCTGGAACGGTGTTTTTAGTTGATTGTCATGGGCCACTAAGACTTGGTTATAACCCAAAAAACCATCCAGAAAGGAGAGCATCTCAGATCCGGATACGTACTACAGGATTTGTTCCATTGGGGATACAGGGTAATTATCCTTCTCTGAGGCTCTGTTCAAGTTCCTGAAATCAATACACGGTCTTATATCCCCATTATTTTTCCTTACTGGTACTAAGTTGGAGATCCACTGTGTATGTCTTACCAAAAAAATGATCTTGGCCGCTAGCAACTTATTCAATTATGCTTTGACCTGAGGCTCAAGGCTAGGGTGCATCTTCCTCAACTATTGTTGAAACAGTTTTTCCATAGGCTTCATGGGAATTACGTGTTATATGATCGTGGTGTCATATATCTTGAGATCCTCGTAGGTCAAGGAAAATATGTCTTTGTATTCCCAAAATAATTTGATGTAAGCTTGTTTTTTCCTCAGGAGAACAATTTTTTATTAGATTAATGTTTTTAGGTATGGTATTCGTCCCCAAGTTCAGCACCTTAAACTGCATGGATGAGCTGATGGTTTTGTAATTGATGAATTTATTGAACTTGACTTGGAGATTGTAGAGTTTTTCGAACCTCGCTACGTTCCTCAAGATATAATTGTTTGAACCTATTGTGTCGTCCGATTTCTCTGAGACATAAGCATATGAATTCACCAGCTGGTCATGTTGGCTTTTGTCGATGGTAGAGTCTTTGAAACTATCTTTGAGATGTATGAAGTTTATAAGCTATTGGTCATCATCAAAAACTCTCCAATTTGTGATATTGTCAGAAATTGAAGGCTTGTATAAAATTTCGACAAAGAAAGTGTCAGGCATCAATCCATTAGAGGGTACTAACCTCGACTCTACATTAGCTAGCAAATTAGCGTCACAGTTTAGAGAAAGAGGCATTGAACTAATATTAAATTCCATAAAAGGTTTGATTAGTTCCCAAACCTCAAGTTGATAGTTTTTCAAATGGATTGAAAGACAATGAATGGTGTTCCTCACCTATTTTACGATAATTTCGGAATCACCAAATACCTTGATTTTTCAACTTTCAAGTCAACTTCTTTTCTTAACCCCTATACTAGGGCTTTGTATTCGGTAGTATTGTTGGTGCAAGGAAATTCTAGCCTGCATGCAATCAACATTTTAGTACCTTTCGGGTATTTTAATATGCAACCCACGTTTTCACCTTCTAAAGACTTGGATCCATCGAAAAATAATGTTCTACATGTCAGGATCTCCTTTTTTTCATTTCATTTGGTATTTTTGAATTTTCTGATTTTTTGGTTTTAATGGGATTAGTAGAGTCAATGCATTTTTCTAATTTATCTCTAGAAACTATGTTAGGTTGTGCATCAGAGGGATTGTTAGTTTGACCAGTTATATTACAGTTGGGATCAACAATCTGGGTGCAATGAAGGATTTGAGATTGTGTGTCGGATTCCGCGAGAGGTGATGGTTCAGCTGTAAAATTCCCAAAAAATGTTTCATATGAATAATTACCCAAAATTGAATTCTTAAACATTATTGGTTCATTTGGGTCATTTAGGTCGGTAACTAAATGTTTCATATACCTTTCTCTATCAATGTTGATCTGATTCATTTTTCCAGTATAAGGGAGCCACAAGTAGGACCAATTAGTAGAAAAGTATCCATTCAACATAGCCGACCAATCTCGACTTAACAACATGTCATAGTTGTCTGGTATGTCTACTACTATTATGTCTATAGTTTGATGAACTTTTGGATTAGCAGACATCATGATCAAAAAAAATTCAATTCTCCAATAACTTTAACTTTGGTTCTGTTTAACTGAATAATTTGAATGTCATATGGTTCAAGTTTGACATTAATATTCTAACAAACTTTTAGGGGCATGACATTAGATGGAGCTCTCGATTCTACCATGCAATTATGGAAATTTATATTAAAGATTTCAAAAGTAATGAGGAAAGGAGGGATAGTAGACCTGGATATTTGACCATTCAAGGAAGCATTAGACACAACTTGACTTTTAGATGGAGTACTATTGTTAGCAGAATTTACCTTGGTGGTCCCTTTCTTGGCTCTTGTATTTGCTTCCTTTGTGCTAGAGGAATTTTTTCCTTGAAGAGTTTTGATAAAATTTTCTTGGATTTGTGGAATCTTCATGAGTTCAATCAAAGAAATGTTAGCTTTAGTCTTCTTCAGATCTTCTAGAAAGTCATATTCTAGCCTGGCCAAGGGTGTGGAAAAAATAACATGTTTCGATGTTTGAGTTATCATCTTGGGGTTGGAAGGTGTGGTTTTGGAGGAATTAGGGGTAGGATTGTCCGAAGAAGATGATTGTTTAGGAGTGGAGGTAGCAGGAGAAGTAGAATTGGTGGTATTGAGGGTGTCATTGAAAACCTTCTTACTAGCACTCCTAGTGGTTACAAAATTTTGTGAGATGTGCACTTCTTTAGCTTCACCAATATCAATGTCCCTGAATGAGTTTAAATGTTGTTCTATGGGCTCGTTAGATTCCCAAGGTTGTTCTTGCAGTTCCTGACTTTATTCTCCCTCATCAACAGTTTCAATCATATTCTTTGTTGCCCAAGTTTTGAGGGCATGGACAATATCGTCCATGTTAATTCCTTCCATCTGAGAAGGGGTGGTTTGGTTGGTTGGTGGACAATATCCTCCTTCCATATGATAATTTTTTTTGGTTAGAAGATCCCTCTCCACTACCCCTTTTCAGGTCAACCAGGTCATTGAATATCTTCTTAATGATTCTATGAAGAGTCTCCATATCCATTGAATAAGAAGGCTTCTTATATTCATTGGGTTTAGATGCAAGAACTTTACCTTTAACCTTATCTTTAGATGGTTCTAAGCTAGAACTACCTTTTAGATGGTTATGAGCTTGAACTACCTTTACCCTTATATTTAGATGGTTTTAATCTAGAACTACCTTTTAGATGGTTCTGAGCTAGAACTACCTTTACCCTAGGGCTTCTTTGAAAATTTCTTCTAAAGTGCATTTCTCCAATTTTTTTACATAGATGGCCATGGACATGGGCAAACCAGAGGTTTATAATTCAATAGTTGCATCTTCAATAGGTTTTGAGGCCCATGGGATTCATTTTAATAAAGTAAGGAAATGTTGATTGTAATCGATAACTAGCTCTTTTGGATCCATCTTGACTCTTGAAAGTTCTAGAACACAGGTGATTGGTGTTTTATTTTCCCTGAAATTCTGGAGGAAAGAGGTTTCAAAAGTTCTCCAATTTGAAATGGAGGCTTCTTCTAGAGAGAAATACCATGTTGACACTTTTTCTTCAAAAGTGAGGGGGAACAAATGGCAAACCACGTCTTCATGTCAAATGATATGTAACCTAATAGCCAGAAGGAATTTCTTAACATGGTTTTCGGCTGAATCCTTTTTGTCAAGGTAAAATTTAGGCAGGAACTTCTCATGGTGTCTTGGCATGTCATGCAAGATCCCTAGCACAACAACCACGTCCGAAAACAACCAGAGCTGGTAGGGGGGAGGATTTTGGTTTGCATTCGCTCCATCCATGTTCAGGGGTTGATATATAATGATCTGATAGGGGTTATCTTTGGGCTCACTCTTAGAGCCATCTCTTTATTCGAATGTGTCCTCCAATTCACCTCTGGGAGTGTGAGGGGGTGACTTAGGAGGCGAGGGTGGTCTACCTCTTGCTCCATCGACTAGTAAATAATATTCAAGATTAAATTATGAAGCCTCAAGAAAATAATAAGTATCCTTAGGAACATGATATTCAAGGGTCCCATCTGAATGGTTTTCTTGATAGTAGTCTAGTTCAGAAAAATAGGGATCTATATGTCGAAGGTCTTCCTAATTTTCAGGTAGAGAGTAATCCAAGGGAAATTGTTTGGTATGTCTGCTAACATGTCTAGTCATTGCGCAGTTGGTTCATTCGGTTGAATGTCCTACCATATCTTCAATCTTCAAGATGGTTAGGACACGAGGTTGAGGGGAAGAAAAGCACATTTCGGGTTGAGCAGGAGCGTGGTGAGTAGTAACCTGAGCTAGCATGTTCACAACATACTCCAAAGGGAAGACAGTATGTTCGAAGCGAGCTTGGTGGGAATCACTTATCGAGGAAAAGCTTACTTGCAGGGCAGAACAGGAAGGGTTTAAATTTTTTTTTGTAGCCATTTAGTTCTGTGGCCCTCCTTCTAGTGCCATTTATGTTGAAGGGATATAATGACATGTTTAATCAAATGAGGGAAAAGTACCGATGGAAGGTCCCAATTAGATCCACTCTCATTTGGGGTAGCGCTTCCGACTAGATTTTGGCTTGATTACCAGCTAACTAAAATACTAACTAAATATGAATCTGAGAACCAAATATTCTCAGACGAATTAAAAAGAAATAAACAAAAGTAAATCCGACTAACTAAAGTTAAGCTAAGGTGGATTATTATTATTCTAAGATGCAGTTTCTAAACTAATTCTAAACTAAACCATCATGATCACAAAAGAACTAAAACAATAAAGGAAAACAATGAAAAATGTGTATTACTTGCATAGAATAAATTCATGACACAAGTGATATATAATTTTAATATCATAATTGGTTAGAATCAAAAAATTTATTAATTGACAACATTACGCTATCATTGTACTAACTCTGAAAATCATGGTAACCGTAAACTGCAAACATTAATTCAAAAATAATTCATCAACCAATATTCATGGACTACAATAAGAGAGATGCATAAATAGAATAATCACATTCATACACATCAATACCATAATCTCCAACTAAAAAGTCTCCTGGATTCAAATTAACTTGCAATAGAAATATTGTCTTTCTACCTTCAGAAACCAAAATCCCTTTCAAATGGACAATGCCCATTTTTATAGTGAGAGGCAATTGTTTACAACCATTCTCCTTGGAAATCATGAAATTAAGGTCATTTCACAAAAAGGGACTCTTCGTATTCCAAATTCAAAAATTTAGATTACAATAAATAAAGAAAGCAACATCTAGAAGGAACTGTGTAATTTTGTAATAATGAACTGGCATGTTCCTGTAGTTGATCTTGGTATTCTTTCCAAATGGAATGATCACCTAATATGCTCTCGAGTTTTCTTGATTTCAATCTCTCCAAGACCGACTCTCCATTGCAGAATTTTGCAGATACTTTTTGATACAACTACTCTGATGTTGTTGTTATGAAGGATTGGATTTTGTGGGTGAGTCGGGCGGGTCTCAATAGGTGTTCTTCAATTGATTTTTCTTCAAATTGGTTCAGATTCTATATGTTCTCCTGGTTGGTTTTCTTTTAGTCTTCCACCTCAACCATTTTGGCGCTAATAGATGTTGTTTCATCAATGGAATGCATTGGATGTACCCCTACCTCTTCGACAAGATCATTTGCATCTTTCCACATTTTTTCGCAACTGTCGGAAGCTGCTCCTTGGGTGGAGCGGGCACTCATGAAGAGAGGTATGCTAGTGTCAAATAACATCTGGTACTTGAGTCTTTCCCTATTTGAATATACCGGTAGTTTGGTAGGTGGAGTTTGGTGCATGTCCTGCCAACTGATAATCTCCTCAAAGGCTCCACTCACTTCCTGATACCTTTCTTGATTCTCTATCAATGTGCTTTGAAGCCTAAGTTGTTCCTGTCGCTCAACCTGTATGCTACTTAACACATCAAGGAGCACATTCTTTTATGTCACTAATTTTTCACTTAACTCGAGTGCATGTACCTTGATGGATTTCACGGTGCATGTTGAGGCTCTGGTATTTTCTAGAGTTGCATTGAGTTTCTTATTTTCCACCTCTAACTCGTTTATGTGGGTGTCCCGTTGGATTTTCATCCGTTTTTCAAATTCTACATTCATCTGGTCTCTTTTTTCTTGTAGGGATCTGTTGATATTCTCTAAATTGAGGCCCTCAACTGCTTTCACAACTTCCTAAACATTTATGGTGAATTTGTCCTTTACACCTTTTAACTTTGTCTCCAATTCTACTACTCTGTTCTTGGTAGTGTTGAGGGCATTAGTTACCTCAAGGATGGATGAGGAATTTAAGCCTACAAAAGCATTGAGCGTTGAAGCTTCTTGGACCGCGTTCTCTTCTGGGTCAGGCCTTACTGAGGCGAATTATATGAGCAGAACGAGATGACTACAAATTATTAACAGGTGCTTAACACAAAATAACAGAGATACAGTAAAATCGGTTTTCTATTCAATAAGGAAATAAGTTGAAACTGTAAAATGCAGCGGGAACAAGTTTGTTGGAATAGTGGTGGCTTATCTCTAAGAAGAGATGTGACGGATACACTCATTCGAAAGAAGATGATTACAATGAGGCTCTGAAGGCCTTTTTA
>CBVK0100543098.1:0-17916 GCA_900067695.1 Picea abies | reverse complement strand
TATCTCATTTGAGAGTGAGTCGAGAGAGAGAAGAGGAGAAGAAAGGATAGAGAAAGATAGCACCAGAGTAGACCTAGGAGAGAATAGAGAAGGAGTTGAGACTCTGTTAAAGTCTGAGCTCAGGAACACCTTGTAAAAATAGGCATTTGTCATTTAATACAAAGAAGAAGTTTTTCCTGCATGTATTCTGTGTTGAATGAATGTCTAGGTGTGTTATATTTATGCTATGAATGTATGTTGTAGGTTTTCATTTGCAGGAGTTGTTTTGATTTCAGGCTTGAGGCTTCTTTGAGGTTTCATGCCAGGAGGGCGTGGTAGAGTACTGCAGTCTCTGAATACTAGTGCACTGAAGCACTTCTGAACTCTGCGAATTCAGACAAAGACGTGATGAGGGAACAGAAGCTGAAATCATTAACTCGAGGAAGACTTGTGAGGTTGTTGAACACCTCAAAAGGCAAGGCTATATAGAAGAGACATAGTTGCAGACATAAACTCTTGTGAGTTCTGTAAAGATCTGCCAAGTGGGAATTGAGCATATGCATAGGTTGCATTGAAGAAGAACTCTGTTGGGAGTTCAACCAAAGTTAGAATAATTAAGGATTCTAGACACTCTTCCAGGTGGTCATTAAGCAGGTGCAAGAGTGCATAGAGGAAGAACTCTGCTCTGAGTTCAGAAGGAGACAGAAGCTCTAAGGAGTTCTGTACAACTTGGCTGAAAGGGCATTGAGTCAGTGTGTAGACAGGAACAGGAAGAGAACTCTTTGAGTTCTATAAATTTGAAGAAGAATCCACTGAAGGATATTCACAGGGTTACTGAACACCCTGAACACTCAACAAGAGGTTGCTTGAGTAAATGATAGCCAAGAGGACATCCTAATTCTCCATATGAAGGAGAAGCGAAAAGGACTAAGTTCTTCAAGGCTCTGAGAAACAGGAAAGCTCAGAAGAGATAGCATTGTGCGTGCGAAGGTTCTGCAAAGGTGTAGGAATCACAGAATCCTTCAAGGATTTGGGAGCCAAGATCAAGAGGGACAACGTTTTTATATACGCAGGTGAGACTGAAGTCATGGAGCTCAAAAAGGAAAGAAACAAAGGTCGAGGCCTTTGAACATTTGGAATTCTTTCAACTGTTGGAAGAAAAGCGCCAAATCTTAGGAGGAGAAACAACTGCCATCGGATTCAGCCGAGAAGATATGGACCGTTGAGATTTCCATGTCCAGGGAGCAGTGGAGGAGCAGGACGAGAAGGAGAGATTTTGAGCCATTGGATCTCGCTCAGAATACCCGATAGTCGTTATATCTGTTGAGAGTTGCATGTGGTTTAAACCTCATGTGCAAAGAAGTGGACAAGAAAGTCCCGAAGGAGAGTCGATATCGGGATTTCAAAGGTATTGTTGAAAAAGGTCGGGACACTCCACAAAAAAAGTCCCAAAATAGCGAAAGGATCACAACCATCCATTGGAAGGAGGACATGTGTCGTGAGATCGCCCATATCGGGGATTCAGACACCAGAGGTCATAGAAGGAAGTCTTTCAACTTCGTGAGTAGTAAAGTCATGAAAAGATCAGGACCATCCATCTAAGGAGGATAGGTGGTAGCGATCGAGGGATAGGTGAAAGTGCTGAAGGGGTCCAAGATTTGGATCTCATGAACTCAGAAGTTTGCAAGGTGAGAGCCCAAGAGTTGGGTGTTCCAAGTCACAAAGTTGTGAGAGGAGCTAACATTTAGCCTAGCCCTTGGTCACAAGTGTTCTGTTCTCTTGAGGAGAAAGGAGCTCGCGCCTAGTGTTGTTCGCATAGGTGGAGTTTCTGAAAGGACCTGTGGATCGATTTGATTTTGATTCCAACAGGAAATCGAAATAGCTGCTTCGGCTCAAGCAAAAAAGAAAAGAATGATCCTTAAGACCGAAAGGTCACACAGAGACTCTGTCGAGGTAGAGGTTGAGTCTGTGTCAGTTTTGGTATCAGAGTCGGACTTCATCTGTAGATTTCAGGTGAAGCGAAGAGAAGAAGGAAACATAGTGGTGGAATATCTATGATGGTTGTTTGTAGGTAGAAAAGAATCAAGGAGACAGTCAGGAAGAATGTGTAAGAGGCTGGAAACACTCAAGGGTGAAGAGTGATAGTAGCAGGCTTTCTAGGAGGGAAGACAGAAACAACGATATGGATACTAAAGGATATACGAGCACTGGAAGGAAGGACCCAAAGCTGATGAGAAAAGCTTAATGGGATAAAGAACTTTCCGAGATGAGGGAAAGGATGGATGAACTTGCATTTGAGATGCAGTAGAACACCAAGTCGAGATGGGTATATGAATGGCCCATGAAGATGAAAGCAAAATGGCCAGTCAACGAGTTGATGGCTAGAAGACAGTATAGGTTGTTAAGAGGATGGTTGAGGCATGCTGAAAACCTTGACGGACCAAAGGAGATGGTTCAGTTATGTGAACCAGATACTGGGAGAAATCTCAGTGACACTAAGGATGAATTGGGATCAGCTGAAGATCTCAAGCACTGCCAGGAGGGAAGAGAAGAAATTCCCAATTTCCAGGTGGACAAAGGGTTGATATCACTGTGGGATATCATAGACTGTCAGGAGGACAGCAAAGGAATTTCACGTTTCTAGGAGAGAAATGAATCAAGATCACTGCAGGATCTCATGGACTGCCAGGAGGGCAGCAGAAAGTTTCCAATTTTCCAAGAGGGCATGGGAACAAAAATGGGACTATTTGAAGGTCTCATGAACTCAGAGGTGAGTTTAGATCATCCCGAGGAGCTGATAGAGCAGATGAGCTCAGATATGGATTTGGATCAGCAAATGTAGCTAACAAAGGAGGAAGATCGGAGAAATGTTGTAATGATTGGGGGAATTGAAATATTCCTACCATTTGCCCAAGAGGAGGCAAAAATCTGTGTTGCAGATGCAGCAAAAATAGAATGACAGCCAGTTGAGACTGTCAGAGAAGAATTGGAGCATACTTTGGAAGCTGCCAAAGAAGAAGAAGAATATGAGCATTCTGAGGAATGGCTCAATGTTTTCAGCCAGGAAGCTGAGGATGTTGTAGCACTGAAGCTGAAAGTAGAAGAAGTCAAAGAGCAGGTAGATAGATTGATCACTCCATGAGAGATGGAGTTGGAGATGTTGGAGGATTGGCTGAACAATCCAAAGCCAGTAGGTGGCTACCATGAGCAGATATTGGCAGAGGAGAATTCTAAGGAATCGCTCAAAATTTCCAGCCAAGGAGATGAAAAGATGATGAAGACTGCTATGCTGAGGTATGCGACAGCAGATAGAGAAGGATGCCAGCCCAAGGAGTAGCTGGAAGAAGCTGGAGCCACACAAGTAGGAGAACTGGCAGGATTTGAGTTGTCATAGAAGATGACTGAACAACGGGTCAGTCAAGAGGAGACTGCAGAGCTGAAGTCTGCAGTAGAGTGGACACTTAGTGCCATAGAAGAAGATGAAGAGGATGGCATGGGAGATCATGATGATCTACCCGTTTGTAGAAAATAAATGCAGCCGAGGAGACTGCAAAGGTAGAGCCATCCATTGGAGTAGCTGGACGAAGTGATTGAGAAGATTCAGGAGCTGATGATTAGGTCAACAAGGACTATCAGCAAGTAGAGGCTGGACAGAGAAGAGGTAGCAACAACAACAACAATACAACAGCAGCAATAACAAGGAATTGGAGCAAGGAGACTCCAGACAGTTGTTTGGGATCTAGGAGGATTTCCACAGTTGAGAGTGGAAGCTCATGATCAGGAGCTCATTAATTTTGTAGGAGCATCATACCCACATCAGCCAGCCATCCAACCACGTTAGCGGTTTTGAAATCGCATGCTGAAGAGAGGCACATCCCTCATTTTCAAATTGAATTTGAATGAATCTAATTAAATGTTTTAGGCTATTGAGTCATGAGGCCATGCTATGCACATAGGCTATAGAGTAGGAAATCCTTCAATGTGTGTAAGGATGGGATCTAGCTCCAGATTGTGGACTAGACAACCCATTTAATGTGATTGAATAGGGTATTTGAGTTTGGAGGGAAGAGCTCGAAGAGCCCCCTCATGTAAAATATATTTGGTATCTCATTTGAGAGTGAGTCGAGAGAGAGAAGAGGAGAATAAAGGATAGAGAAAGCTAGCACCAGATTAGATCTAGGAGATCATAGAGAAGGAGCCGAGACTCTGTTAAAGTCTAAGCTCAGGAACACCTTGTAAAAATAGGCATTTTCCATTTAATACAAAGAAGCATTTTTCCCTGCATGTATTCTATGTTGAATGAATGCCTGGGTGTGTTCTATTTATGCTGTGAATGTATGTTGTAGGTTTGCATTTTCAGGAGTTGTTTTGATTTTAGGCTTGAGGTTTCTTTGAGGTTTCATGCCAGGAGGGCATGACAGAGTACTGCGGTCTCTGAATACTAGTGCACTGAAGCACTTTTGAACTCTATGGATTTAGACAAAGACGTACTGAGGGCATAGAAGATGAAATCTTTAACTCGAGGAATACCTGTGAGGTTGTTGAAAACCTCAAAAGGCAAGGTTGTATAGAAGAGACACAGTTGTATACATAAACTCTTGTGAGTTCTGTAAAGCTCTTCCAAGTGGGCATGGAGCATACACATAGGTTGCGTTGAAGAAGAACTCTACTGTGAGTTCAACAAAAGTCAAAATCACTGAGGATTCTAGACACTCTGCCAGGTGGGCATTGAGAAAGTGCAAGAGTGCACAGAGGAAGAACTCTGTTGTGACTTCAGAAGGGGACAGAAGCTCTGAGGAGTTTTGTACAACTCTGCTAGGAGGGCATTGAGTCAGTATGCAGACAAACATAGGAAGAGAACTCTTTGAGTTCTGTAAATTTGATGAAGAATCCACTGAAGGATCTTCACAGGGTTATTGAACACCCTGAAAACTCAACAAGAGGTTGCTTGAGTAAAGGATAGCCAGGAGGACATCCAAATTCTCCATCTGAGGGAGAAGGGAAAAGGACTAAGTTCTTAAAGGTTCTGAGAAATAGGAAAGCTTAGAAGAGATAACACTGTGCGTGCAAAGTTCTTGCAAAGGCGCAGGAATCATAGAATCCTTCAAGGATTTGGGAGCCAAGCTTAGGAGGGACAACATCAGGGATGATTTGAGGGGCTAAATTTCGCTCATGGGCTAATTTTCAATGGTTTTTCCAAAAACGAGATTCGCTATTTTAAAAATGATTCGCCCAAATTTTATAGGATAAAATTATTTTACCTTTAAAATCGCCAAAAATTTATAAAAACTATATTTAATCCTTAGAAATTTGAATATTTTTACAAAAATATTGCCAATCATTTATAGTTGGCATATGAAGGACTAGGAAGACTCGCCAAGGTTTCTACATTTAAAAAAAAAAATCCATCCTTAAAATCATCCCTGGACAACATTTTTATATACGTAGGCAAGACTCAAGTCATGGAGCTCACAGGGGAAAGAAACAAAGGTCGAGGCCTTTGAAGATTTGGAATTCTTTCAAGTGTTGGAAGAAAAGCACCAAAGCTCAGGAGGAGCAACAGTTGCCATCAGATTCAGTCAAGAAGATCTGGACCATTGATATTTCCATGTCCAGGGAGTAGCGGAGGAGTGAAAAGAGAAGGAGATATTCTGAGCCATTGGATCTTGCTCAGAATACCTGATAGTCATTAGATCTGTCGAGAGTTGAACAAGGTTTAAACCTCATGTACAGAGAAGTGGACACGAAAGTCCCGAAGGAGATTCGATCTCAGGATTTCGGAGTTCAATATTTTGGAGGTCTTGTTGACAAAGGTCGGGAGACTCCACAGTGAAAGTCCTGAAATAGCAAAAGAATTGCAGCCGTCCATTGGGAGGAGGACACGTGTCGTGAGATCGCCCATATCGGGGATTCAGACACTAGAGGTCAGAGATGGAAGTCTTTTGACTTCGCAAGTAGCGAAGTCGTGAAAATATCAGGACCATCCATCTGAGGAGGAAAGGTGGCAACGATCAAGGGATTGGCGAAAGTGCCGAAGGAGTCCAGGATTTAGATCTTGTGAACTTAGAAGTTTGCAAGGAGAGAGCCCAAGAGTTGGGTGTTCCAAGTCACGAGGTTGCGAGAGGAGCTAGTGTTTAGCCTAGCCCTTGGTCACAAGCGTTGTGGTCACTTGAGGAGAAAGGAGCTCATGCCTAGTGTT
The DNA here is from genome assembly GCA_900067695.1 of Picea abies. NCBI lineage: Eukaryota > Viridiplantae > Streptophyta > Pinopsida > Pinales > Pinaceae > Picea > Picea abies. Next base: position 11,738 of record CBVK0100543098.1, on the reverse strand, counting down.
GTTCACATAGGTGGAGTTTCCAAAAGGACCTGTGGATCGATTTGATTGTGATTCCAAAAAGAAATCGAAACAGCCGCTTCGGCTGAAGTAGAAGAGAAAAGAATGATCCTTAAGATTGGGAGGTTGGGCAGAGACTCTGTCGAGGCAGAGGTGGAGTCTGTGTCACCAGTGAAGGCCCAAAAAGTTGTTTTTCCACCAGTGTTGAGGCTATCTCATATATAAGAATACTTTCTAAGGGTTTTGATATTACATTTCATGAGATGAGAGGTTTCTTGGAGAAAAAAATGTTTTATTCTGATCTTGCTAACAATTGATTTTGACAAGACATGTCGAATTGCATTGCAATCTTTAGAGCAAGATTTCTTACCAATTCTTTGAAAATCATCCATAAGGTTTCTAACAATACAATGACTTGCTTCTAAGCTTTTGACTATTTTAATAACTAAAATTCTCCTAACAGTAGTCAAACTTCTTTATTTTAACAAATCCAAAAATAATTGACATTTAGCAGTATTGGATTTTGGTTCAAAATATTTTTTAATGGTTTTATAAGAATGATAATGAATAGTACAATTAAGTAACTTACCTTTGAGTGATACTAGCTCAATTTTCTCCACCTGAATGCATTTATGAGTTATTCACCACACACTGATCAATCTAGGTAGGGATGATGAAACCCTATTTGGCCACTCTTGACCTCCCTATTGTGGAGTTAACAACATTGGAGTTATTTGCCCTTCAATCATTGGCATATCAATTATGGGAGGAGAGTGGACATGCCCATGACTAGTTTCTAGAACATCTTACTGTCATGTTATGAATCCGTAATTTTCCTAGCTATGAAAGGGAAGTCACAAAGGTAACCTTCAAACCTACTTTAGGCTAGAAAATAGACTTTACAACCAGAGGGGGCTCCTTCCTTGAAATTTAAGATATGTGGCCATATCTTTAGATGAGAACAAGGTTTATGAAATTTTCCGTTGGGTAAGAGGAAAAGGACCATTGGGGATGGAGTCATAAGTTTGAGATCAAAGTATGTTGGATACTTGGTTAATAGAACAAAATCTACTCAAAGGCAAGGTAGAAAATGCTTTCTTAGTCATAAAACCATATCGAGTTGAAGGAATAATAGAGAGTTACAATCCACTGATGTAGAGCACCTAGCAAAGGGTGAATTCTATAGTAGCTTTAGAGGGAAAAGATGAAAATACTTGAATATGTACAGTAGAGCATCAAATTGTGGATAAATTTTGCAGAAAATATCTTATTCCAATATTAGAAGACAAGACATTCATATGAATTCACTTAGAAAGGAAAAAAAAATCACCATATAAAACACAGACATGAAAACATCATCATAGGAATATTTGAGGCCAATGTCCTCATACTTCTGATATAGGCAGTTTGATTATTCTCAAAAAAATACAATGTATAGTAGTGCCTAGGAGAGTTTCCCAAAACCGAACCCCCCTCTTGTCACTTACAAATTGTTCCATAAATAAGCCAAATTACAAGAGCTTATTTTAAAAATAAAATTGTCTTTTGCAAAATAAAATGAAACAATTCATAAACTATTTGCTTGATTTTCTAAAAATAAACAATAATCTAAATCAAATATGGTTGCAAAAGTTTCGAATTGTTGGAGCTTATAGGTCAATTCAGCTTGGATCCTGGAACTGCATGCTGATTTAGTGGAGCTATTATTGGCTGGAAAATCGATTCTACCATTTATCAAAGGCTGCCTCCTGTGTTATTTGAAGTCTATATTTTTATTAGTTGTCCATTGGCAGGAAATATCTGCAAATTTTGTATTGCTATCATTAACTACCACCTCATTTTCTACCACTAATGTTTATTCCTTTGAATATGGGACTTATTTTATTTGATAGTTTCATGCTAGGAAAAATTTGTGCGTGATTTCCACGTTAGTCCACAAAATTTGACGTAAATTTTAACCCACTTATTTTACCTATATTGCTTTGTCAATAATGGATTTGGGTAATCAAACAGTTTCTTCAAAATCTGGGAATGATATGAATGTTGAACTTATGCCTAGAAACATTCATCTAGGATCTAAATCACATCAATTTGTTCGACAACATAGGTATTCCAACAGAGGACGAACACATTCAGTAACCACTCACACAACCAGATCAAAGATCAACACACCAATGTTTTGACATAGTAAAACCCCTACGGGGAAACATCCACGACCCCGATCAATGCGACCACTTGGAGCAGTTTATTAATGCAAAACAAAAAGATTACAGAGATATTTTACAAGAGAGTTTATCACAATCGATCATCGACAAATGACCCTCCATACTATTTAAATAGAGAACATGGACCAATCAAGTGTTAAGCCACAGATCAATGGTCATTAAGATTGAGGGTAATATGAACCGTCAGATCACTCTATGTTGGGAACATATCATGACCGTTGGATTTCCTAACTCTAAATGCATACCAATGAATACTAAAGAAACACACTAAGAAACAAACTTTTACCTAAGGACACATTAGACCAAGTAGATCTTAACTAACTCCTAAGTTTCTAAATATCCTAACATCCCCCCTTGATAACATCTTGGGATAGGATTGAAGGATTTACAATAGTAACACAATAGGAGAAGGAAGGAGGCATTATAGCCTATTCCCCCTTAATGACAACTTCCTGAACTCCCATCATAGATTGAAGTTTGGAAAACTTCACTTATGTAAGAGACTTTTTGAAAATATCTGCAACTTAATCTTCTATAGGGAAAAATATAACTTCAATAACTTGATCATGAATGAGATTTCTGATGAAGTGCATGTGTAGCTCAATGTGATTTCTACTATGATGTTGAACTATGTATTTGATGAGCTTGATGGAAATATGATTGTCTCACCAAAGGCTTGTTAGATGACGCTGCTGGAATCCATACTTTCAAAGGAGATGTCGAAGCCAAAAGGCTTCCTAACCTACATTTACTATTGCTCGTTACTCTGCTTCTACTAAAGAATGTGAAATAGCCTGTTGCTTCTTACAGGCCCAAGTGAAAAGTTCTGAACCAAGGATAAAAACATAACTTCCAGTATACTTCTGATCATCAGGGTTGTCAGCCCAATCTGAATTAGTGAAACCAGCCAATAAAGGATTCCCCCTTGAACTGTAATGTATCCCGAATTGAATTGTACCCCAGACATACCGAAGTATCCTTTTGGGTGCTTTACAATGGATTTGATGGGGTTTTCTCATATACCAAGAAACAATACCAACGAAAAAGGAAAGATCAGGATGGGTATGAGTCAAGTATAATAGGCTACCAATTAACTGAGGGTACAAGGTGGCATCAACTTCAAGAGAAGTACAAGTGGAAACTAGCTTGACTCTAGATTGGAAGGGAGAAGGGGTTGGTTTACAATCATCCATGTGAAAGAAAAGAAGAAGTCCACAAGCATACTTAAACTGGGAAAGAAAAATTCCTTCATTGGTTTGCAAAAAATGGAGGCCAAGGAAATAGTGCAAAAATCCTAAGTCCGTCATTTCAAATTTCTTCTTAAGGTTGGTTTTCACATTGTTTAAAAGTTTCGCATCACTACCATTAAGGATAAGGTCATAAAGATAAAGGAAAAGGATCATGAGATGGATTCCTACTTTCTTGGTATATACATTAGAATAGGAATGGCACCTAGAGAATCCGGTGGCAATAAGAAAGTTTTCCATTTTGGCATACCAAGATCGCGGAGCTTTCTTAAGACCATAAATAGATTTCTTAAGGTGACAAACAAGGCTAGAGTCATTGTGGACATATCGAGGAGGTTGTTATTCTTCCTTCAAATAACCATGCATGAAGGAATATTTGACATCCATCTGATGGACCTCCCATTTATGTGAGGCAGGAAGGGAAAGAACAAGGAAGATGGAATTCATTTTGGCTATAGGGGAAAAGGTTTCATTATAGTCAATTCCTTCAACTTGGGAAAATCCTTTGGAAACTAACTGAGCCTTGTATATTTCAACACTTCAATCTGATGTATACTTAGTTATGTATACCCATTTACATCTGACAAGTTTTCTTCCTTTTGGAAGAGGTACAAGATCCCAAGTATCATTGGCCATTAAATAAAGATACTCTCAATTCATTGTTGTATCCCAATCTAGATGACCTGAAGCTTCTACAAATGTCTCTAGATCATGAGTCTTTGAAACTCGAGCCAAAATAAAAGAGGCTCACTGGAACTGTGAGCGTGTTCGACGTTGATTTGAAGGATCACCGAGAAAACTACCAACTGCTTCTCGTCTTGAACATACCCATCTAGGAAGCAATGGAATTGGTGTTGGTTCAGGTTCAAAGGACTCATCTAGAGGAAGGTCAGTAGGAAAAGGTGGATTTTCATCCTCACTATCATCATTTGAAGAAGAAACTAGAATAGGAAAAAAATAAGGAACAAAGGCCGAAGATGGATCACAAGATAAAAAAAGGAAGAGTTGTCGAATTAGGCTCACAAGACAAGAGAATTTCATCAAATTTAACATCTCTTCTAATAATAATTTTATTTCAATGTGGTTGAACAAGTCTATAACCTTTGACATCTTCAAAATAACCAACAAATATACACTTCTCACTTTTAGGCTACAATGCTTTACTTTTCTCATCAGAAATGTGAGCCCATGCTATACTGGAAAATACACAAAAGTGACATACATCTGGTTTAATTTTAAGACAAGCTTCTTCCAGTGTTATATTTTTAGGAGCCTTTGTGGGAGTGCAATTTACTATATAGTTTTCACAGTTGATTGCTTCCATCCAATACTTTAGACTTAATCCCTTAGATTGGATCCTACAATTATCCATTTATTTTAATGTGTGATTATTTCTCTCAGCAACACCATTTTGTTGTGGTTTATATGGAACAATGTATTGCATTTGGATTCCCTATGTAGTGCAGTAACTTGTAAAATTATGGCTCACATATTTGCCTCTATTATCTGTTCTTAAATTTTGAATTTGATATCCAAATTTCTTTTCTACAAGGGCCTTGTAGGCCAAAAACTATGCTTGTACGTTTTAATAAGTAAACCCAAGTATGTATGGAAAATTCGTCAATGAAAGTTAAGAAATAATTGCAACCATAAAAATAAGGAGAAGAAAGTGGACCACACAAATCACTGTAAACAAGTTGCAAAGTGCCCGAGGCGTACCAAGAGGCACGTTTGTCAAAATTGTCTCGATGATGTTTGATGAGAACACAACTGACACAAACACCATCTTTGCATGAAATAGGAGGAAGACCAGTCACCATCTGTTGATTTCATAGTTGCTACAATGAGCGATAGTTTAGATGAACAAACTGCTCATGCCAAAGTTTTCTCAAGTCATCGCTATGAGAAACAAAAATTGATGAAAAATATGATGACCAAAAATTATCAAAGTTGTACAACTTGGTAATATCATCAACAATTCTAGTTGCAAGAAAATGCTTAGGATATTTTGGATCCTTGATTACAACTTGATGAGGTGAAAACTCTACAGTTTTACCTTCACCTAAATGAGTGATTTGATATACTGATAGAAGGTTACAAGAAATACTTGGAAGACATAATACATCATTGAAATGAACATTATCTACTTGAATTGTTCCAGATCCTACAACACTAAGAGATCTATCATCACCAACAAATATTTTATTGGTGTTACATTCATTTAGAGTAGAAAATATGTCTTTATCCTTAGTCATATGATAATATGTTGTAGAATCAATAATCCACTCATCAGAATAAGAAGCAAAATTTGTATTGGAGGAGAAACCAGAAGAAGAAAGTGCATGTCCATGAGAATATGAAGAAGAAGTAGAATCAATACTGATGTTGTGTTTTTTCATTGTTGCTTCTAAAGCTCCCATATTCTTGAAACATTTGGACTCATCATGACCATCTTTATCACAAAAGTTGCAATGTCTGTTAGTCTTCTTATTTTTATATTTTCCTCCTTTGTCACCATTAGGAGCTAAATCTATCTGAGCAGGTTTGGGACCCTTATGTTGCTTGTTGTTGTAGCGAGGATGTCGCTTCTTTGGATTCTTGGTTTTATTTTTTTGTTGGGAAACTAAGTCTTTGTTAGAGGTACTTTCACTGTTGATCACTCCAAGTTTTACAATCTTATCATCCTCTCTAATCAAAGCAGCACAAAAGGACTCAAAAGTAGGTTTTTTATAATATGTCCCTAGAGCCTCTCTCCTGGCATAAAAGTTAGATACAAACAAAAAATATGCAATAGCTAGATTAGAAAGAATAAGATAGATGCAACACTCTTCCTCCATATTTATCTCACATTCTTCACATAAAATTCTGAGTGTTTTAAACGTAGATAGATAGTCTCCAATGTAAGAAAAATCACTTGGATTTAAAGTCAATAGTTGATTTTCTAATTGTTGTGCTCGAATAATATTGATTTTACCAAACACAATTTCAATATTTTCCCAAGATTCATCGAGGTCATCAATTTCTTTAAGGTGGAACCTTAAATCATGAGAGATGGACATTCTTATTAGTCCACATGCTTCATCACTCCCATTATCCCATTTGAATTTCTTATTAGCATCAATGGGTTTGTTTTCCTTTCCCAAGGTAATCTGGTACAAGCCTTTACTTCTTAATAAATCCTCCATATGATATTTCGATTGCAAGTAGTTGGTGCTAGTAAGAAAAATATTAATGGAAGATTCTATATTAAACATGTAGATAATATGGATTTAAAAACTGAAACTTATGATCTAGATGGAAATATCTCAAAAAATTATGCATTTAAAAAAAAAACGACACTAAAAATGGACTTCGTATGTGAAATTTATACCATTTTAAAAAAACAGAGGGGCATAAACGGTAACCAAAGGACCACGTGGTGATGTAAGTTGCTTTATGAAGTGACCCGCTTTTATAAAAATAAGTGGGGACCACTATTACAATGAAGTCACTTTACAAAATAAAATCCGCATTCAAAATAAATAACTTTAAGATAAATTCTTAAAGCTATTTATAGTGATTCACTTTTATACTTGAAGTGAAATACACTTTACAATGGAGCATGAACTTTTTTTAAAAAAATAACAAAAAGACAGACTTGAACTCAAGACCTCTTACATAATAAGACAACTTTTAACCAAATGGGATAGCAAAACATATGTATTGTTTACCAAGAGGGTTATTTTTGTTGTTGTTGTTGTTGACGAACTTGGAGAGCGTGCTAAAAAAAACTATTTTCACACAAGAAAAAAAATTCGCACACCTTTTCCTATCTATTTATGATTTGTTGAGATAGCACATGGCACATGGAAAAGAGCATACACAAATATAAAAGAGTAGAAACCTGGAAACAAATAATATAAAACCAAAATAATACTCTCTAAAAAGATTTAAAATGCGTATTCAAGATTTATACCTCTGGATCTGACTGAAATGGTTGTATCTTGGGAAAACATAAACCTTTTCGAGTGAAACGAAAAGTGTTCTTAATTGAAACTGGTGCTATGAGCATAATGGAACAATACTCTCATCCCATAAAGTACTGTAAATGACATAAAATGGAGAAAATGGAGATGAGGAAACTCGACTTCATGATCTTGATCTACAACAGGAGAGGGTCTTCAAACAACCTCTGATACCATGTTAAAAAACACAAGTATTCCAACATAGGATGAAAAAATTCAGTAAACACTCACACAACCATATCAAATATCAACACATCGATGTTTTGACATGGTAAAACCCCTACGGGGAAACATCCATGACCCCAACCAATGCAACCACTTGGAGAAGTTTATTTATGCAAAAGAAAAAGATTACAGAGAGATTTTACAAAAGATTTTCTCGCAATCGATCATCAAAAAATGACCCTCCATGCTCTTTAAATAGAGATCATGGACCAATCAGGTGTTAAGCCATGGATTAATGGTCATTAATATCGAGGAGAATATTGGCCATTGGATCACTCTATGTTGGGAACATATCGTGACCATCAGATTTCCTAACTACAAATGCATACTAATGCATACTAAAGAAACAAACTAAGAAACACACTTTTACCTAACGAAACATTACACCAAGTAGATCTTAACTAACTCCTAAGTGTCTAAATATCCTAACACAATCTCTAGCCATGTCACTTAATTTGTTTTCCATAACTCTTTCTATAAATCTATCAGATGATTGATTTTTCATACAAATTGAAATGAAGATGCAAGCTTCATTTCAAGTCCTTTAATATGTCCAACGAATTACAAGATTTAAACATACAAACATAAAATACCACGAAGAAGATATTTGTGAACATTCATACCATAGATCGGTTTCACAAAACTTCATACCTATTCTAGGGGACGTGTGATATTTCTTGCTGACATTATCAAGCACAAACCAATGCCCGACTAAAAAAGGTGATGACAACACACTTAAAAAATATTTGAGGTTGAGTTTGTTGATTTTTCAATTGTTAATTCATTGGAAGTTTGATTCCCCTATATACAATCAAATGATGTTTGGGTGGTTCTCTTGTCATATGCTCTTCCTTTTAATTGATAGCCCTTGATTGACACTTCATGTTCCTTTGTTTCCCTTCAACAAGCTTCATGTTTTCATATGAAAAATGTTCACCCACACTCTTTTTGTGGAAAACTCATCATGCATTTGACTGCATTTTGGAGACTTGGGCTTTGAAAATTTTCCTTTGGAACCTCATATATGTTATTTCCCTCTGTTTTATTCACAAAATTTCACTATGGTTTCAATGTGGTCATTCTGATAGCTTCAAGTGCCGAGATATATCCCACATGATTTAAGAATTTTGTATTGTAAGACCTGAGATACATCGGTGGTTGCAGTTACCGTTGACATGTAGTGTATTAATCTTGTCGCCATGTGGGATCCTTCTTGTTATGAATGGGTTCTTAGTGTATGTTGAGCTTCTGGACTTGGCGATTGGGCCTCAGGCACATTATTTTTATTTTTTTTCAAAAATAAATTTGATTCGGCATGAAGCCATAAGCATAAAAATCCTTTAAAATCAAATTTCTCTACCCTCTTCCATGCGATCTTCTTTTTCTACACCAAATCCATCAGCATAGAAAGTTGCAAAAATGTTTGAAAGAATATAATCCATTTTTTCTAATGCCTTATGTATATCCACCAAATCAGACAGGATTAAGTTTCCAACATTTAAGATCATATCCACGAACATCTAAATAAATCCAAACATATTTCCACCAAAGAGATAGGGCTCGCTATTTTTCTTAGCTCCATAGTTGAAAAGCATAACCTGCCAGTTATGAACTTTTTCAACACTAGTTAGTGCAACTGCTTTTCTAACTGTAGAAATGCAAAATATTTTTATTTCACTTCACTTTTTGTTGATATTCCCACTATCAAGGTTTCACATTCTTGCCTTACCTTCATCTCAAGTTTAGTTGAGATATATTCTATGATCAATAAAATTTGAATTAAGTAATAAATGGAGGTGCAATCCACTAAGATGCAGCTATACCTGAACCAATTTGTACAAAGAATAATATGGAACATAAATTACTGGACTGTTAGAATAAATTTCTTATATTTATGGTTCAACAAAGGACTCGATTAAATTAACTAATCCTTCATGATTATATAGTGAAAAGAAGACTTTAAGTGCTCCAGTATTTATGGATCAACTCCCTTATTAACCTTAGTATTTTAGTGATGAAGAACACATAATATTAACTAGATCTCTTGTATGTCATCTTTGTTATAATACTTCCAAAGAGAACTGGCTATATAGAAGACAAACTAGAATAAATATGTCCCTGATATCACCAAAGATGAGTTGAAACCACTTTAAGTTGCAAAATTTTGATACTATGCTCCTTCACAAAAATATCTTCATTACCCAAAAAATGATGATTGTATAGCTTGGAAAAGGGATATAGGGATTTGAATTCCATCATTATGTATGCCAAATTTTCTCAATCCAAATCATATTTTTTTAACAAAATTTATAAATTTTTTATATGTGATAACATGTCCAACAAGAGGTTGCACCATAGGAACTTTTTCACCCTAATTTTGTGCATGAGTTTCCTCTCTAATTTCATCCATTGTATAATCAACTCAAGAAAATACTCCATCATCTGGTCATCCACAACAACTTGTCTTGATGAGATATTGATTGGATTGGTTTCTACTAAACTCTTGTTCTTTTGTTGTGGTGATAGAGGAGAAACAACAATGGCATCAATCCTGCTAGAAATTGGATTTCCGTCTTCTAAAATCCTACACTTTGACATACAAAAAATTGTATTTTCTCTTTCTTCTTCTACCTTTTCAATCGGAATTTATTTCCTTGAGGAATTTATATCTCAATTCCTTTGGTTCCTCATGTTTAAAGAGTAAAAATATCTTCCAAGCACCCCACAACAAATTTGTCTTGTAATTACACAAGAAGGCACAACTAACAATTCCAATTCCAAGTGGACAAATTTTTCTTGGTATTACAAAATAAGACACAACTAAAAATAACAATTCCAATTGGAAAAATTTGTGTTGGTATTACACAAGAGGACACAACTAGCAAGTCCAATTCCAATTGGACAATTTTTTCTTCATATTACACAAGAAGACACAACTAACAATTCCAATTCCAATTGGAGAAATTTGTCTTGGTATTACACAAGAAGACATAACTAACAATTCCAATTGGACAAATTTGTCTTGGTATTAGAAAATAAGACAGAATTAACAATTTCAATTGGACAAATTTGTCTTTCTATTACACAAGAAGACACAACAAACAATTCCAATTCCACTTGGACAAATTATTCTTCCAATTCTTCCCACAATTGTTTATGACTTACAAAACATGTATGTTCCTGCTATTTGCCCATGTAGATGTTGGGCTTGTTCACGTTTTTGAGATAGATGAGGTAGAGGAGTGTGCTTGGTACATAAAAATTCCAAGAAAGAACATGTGTGTGTTCCTATAATGTGTTCACACTAAAGCATGTGTTCATTATATGAACACATGCATGTTCTTGATGGGAAGGGATGAGTGCACAATGTCAAGTATTTCAAGTCACAAGAGCAAGTGTGTGCTCTTAATGAAACAAATATAACATTTATTGTAGACCAAAAATATTTATGAATAAATATGTATAGGGATTTGGGTACAACTAGGACCTAAGGGATTACGATTGAAAGTGTTTTGAAACATAGAACAATGGTTAGAGCGCCAATATGTAAGTGCAAGGGTTGTGGCCCCTCTAACAAGAGGTGTATGCATGGTACACTTAGGGCTTGAGTGTGGAGGGGGTTAAGGGTTGAGTATAGGGCATAGTCATGGTATAGGTCTAGTTCATGGTCTAAGTCTAGCTCTAGGTCTATGTCGTGGTGTAGGTTATGGATTGGGTCTAAATCTAAGTCTATGTAATGGTATATGTCATGGTCTATGTCATGGTATAGGTCGAGGTCATGGTCTAGTTCATGGTCATAATATAGGTATAGATCATGGTATAGGTCATGGTATAGGTCTTGCCATGTGTAGGTCTTTATATGTCTAGGTGTAGGTTTAGGTATTGAAATGTATAGGTCAAGGCCATTTCTTTCCTTGCAATGTAGAGAGGGGGGTTGAGAGAGAGGAAGAAAGAGAGTGTGAGAGAGGGAGGGGGGAAGATAAAGAGAGAGTGTATGAGAGTGAGGGAGAGGGAGACAAAGATGGGGGGTAGAGAGAGAG
>CBVK0100543097.1:0-17917 GCA_900067695.1 Picea abies | reverse complement strand
GCCTGCATTGGGTTTGAAACATGTCATAATATTTGTTTGATGGTTGTGTGAATCTTTTTCTACTCTCTCTGTGTCCATACCCTTTCTCAAAAAATTCTACAAAGTAATTCAGTCATCATCATCTTCTAACTTCATACTTTGGGGGGCAATCTGTTGCACCTCAAAATTACTCACTTCAATAGTGTCGCAAGTGTCGTCATTATAAGTGTTGTAAGTATCGCATCATGTCCGCAAGTTTCACAGCTTGACAACAAGTGTTGCAAGTGCCACAAACATCATATTTCCATCTTACCTATTTCATGCCTCTAACGACATCATAAATACACTTAAGACACCTCAAGGACTAGTTTTGAAGAAGAAAAATCAGTTGACAAGGAGTACAAGCCTTTTTCCACTGAAAGAACCAGTAAAAAATGGATTTTGGAGAGGAGCGCTCCCCTACCCACTGTCAAGGAGTGGTAGCGCTTCCTGAGCCTCTTTGGGGGAGTGTTTGAGCACCCAGTGAACCATTTTGGGGGAGAGCTGCCCTTTCTGAGGGAATTTTTGTTTTGTTGGAGGAAATCAGGGGACAATCCCCTCAATATATGAAGGTAGTTGGGTTCGAATCTTGGGTTAAGGCATGATCTTAGGGAATATCCTCAACTAAAGGAGAATAATCCTCAACTATCCCAAATATTTCTCAAGTGGTTGGGCCTCTCCAAGGTTATATAAGGAGGCCTTCTCATGGATGAAAAAGATTGGAGGTATGAAACCTATGATCTCATAGGCAACATACAGAAAACAATGGAGACTAGAGATTGATACCAAACTTATGATCCTATATGTGGTGAGAACAGAAGATTTTGGAGATGTGAAACTTATGATCTCATAAGTGAGATGTCATCAAAACAATCATTGTAGATTACTTGAGCAAAGGGGTTGGACAAGGAGAACTGGAAAAATCTCATGCACATTTGTCAAAGGATTGTAAGTACTTTTACTTGTTCTCATCAATATATTAATGCTTGGCCTATTTCTTTCAGACTTATGTTTGTTCCACATGAGTTTGTATGCAGTAGATGGATCTATATTTGAGCTAATCTCAATAGAGTAGGAAGTCCATTGTATCTTTGTTTGTTCTACAGGACCTATTAGGGAGCTCAGGATCAAAGCTCAGCCTGGACTTTGTAGGGAAAAACACCATTGATAAGGTACATATATTTCTTCTTCTCCTTCATATATTAGCTTGATTATACCTAAAAGGATGTCAGTGTCCATGTTAATAACTTTTCTGTATTGGCCTTGGGATTCTAGAGACAAGAGGGAATCCACTTGTCCGCAGGAGGATTCACCTGTAATAGACCAGGAGGTCATGTAGCCCTACGGGGGAGTAGGGGGGATGCATCACCCAAGAATCAATAACCTCATCATTCATATTCCCTGATAAATTAGGTATATGTAAACATGTATCCAAATGCACGGGGACTAGGGAGTGTTATATCACAAATTCCCAGATCTATAAATTAGTGACATGGCCCAACCATTTTCCCTAGATTTCTAATCAAAATCCAAAATTTCCTCTTAAAAGTCACTTAAAAAACACGAATTTTGTTTGTATCCACATTTTTCCTCTATGCAACATGCACAAATCCATGCCTTGCTAATTTGCAACCCATGGATGCCCTAAAACAATGTGAAAAATAACATGATTCTTCATTTTAAGGTATGGATTTCAGTTGGGCTCATTTCCCAACCTCCCTAAGATCATACCCAGCATAAATCAACCTCCTTAACCTATCAAGGGTGATATAAATGCACCATTGGGGGAATGGATGAGGAATTAATAACTGAGGTGCAATATCATGCTGGAAAAATTTAGCCAACTTCCCTATACCCCCTCATTTTCTGAGTAGCATCCCATAATTGGAAACGCCTTTTTCATTGTTCCTCCCTTCTCTATATAAATACAGGGTGTGTTCTTATCCCTATTCCATTATCCAAGGAAGAGAATCACTACTGATTTAATGATTGAATTTCTTCGAAGGAACCCATGGAAGTTTCCTATGAACGAGTATCGAAGGTCTAATCAGGTTGTAAGCACATTTATCACATTGTTGTTAATAGAGGAGTTATTTTTCCCTCCTTTTGTGTGTTTATTGGTTCATTGTAATGTTATATGCTAAGGTATTTAATATATACTTCAATATATGCACATGATATATTCTATTTGAATGTATAACTACCTTGTAGCATCATATTCTTAGTTTCTTATTATATGCTAGTTTAAGTAGAGATTAAGAGTGCTTCAAGAAGTGAGAGTGAGGACATCAAACGAAGGATTGAAGGTGTGTGGCCTCTCCTTCTTTCTTTCTCTATCTCTCTCCTTATAAAAGGTAGTTATTTATTGTATGCATTGATATATGTGGGAATAGGTTTTATGTTTTGAATTCATTTTTTCTCTTCTTTGACTTGACCCAAGGTCACGTGGGAAATATCCCTTAAACATAATTGTTGACTCCACTTAGGAATTGTTCCTAGTTTGGGTAAATTTTTAGGGTTTCTTGTTATTTCTTTCTTTTTGTGATTTTCTTTGTTTTCTAGATTTCCTTTCTGAAGAATTATCCTCTTAGGAACCTTTTTCAAAATTTATGGAAGCCTCCCTTCTAGAGTGGCTTTTTATTTTTTCTGAAATTCTGAGCCCATTCATGAGTTGCTCATTTATAACCTGTGGACATCCATGAGTTTTCAGTGTATCACCCATGGATATCTACAAGTCCTATTGTACACAGTCATATACCTTTATAAGATTTTGGTTTTTGAAAAACCTCTCTGTCCTCTAGAAGGTGTTGGTTGTTTGTTCAGTTTTGATTGAGCCTCTTGGGTGTCTTTCTTGTTTCTTTTTTCTTTCTCAAGTCCCTGAAAACCTCTAAGTCATAGAAAAGATCTTGCTCTTGGTTTTCTAGTGTTCTTCAATTATTTTTAGCTTGCATTTTAAAGAGAAACAATTTGTATTTTTTGTTCTTGGCCATGAATTGTGTGTCCTACAATTTATTTTAGCATCTTTTGTTAGTTTTTCTTTGATATAAAGATATTGAAAAAAACTATTTTTATGCTAGTTAGGTACATTTCTTTCTTTGCATTAATTGCATTATTATTTGAAAAAGAAAAATATATTAGCACGTGGTTATATTTTCTCCTCATCTTGAAATAGTTTCAAAAGAAAAATAAGAAAGAAAATCCTTTTATTTGCTTCTTTTCTTTTTCTTGAAAGTTGCATTGTGCATTTGCATCATAAAAGGAAAACATTGAATTTCAAGCTTTGAAGGATTTTTCATGCATTTTTTTATTTCTTGAAACTCTTTTTAATTTGGAGAATTAGTGTAAAATTTGTATTTTCCAGTGTTCTTATAAGTTTCGTTTTGCAAAAGTATCAAACAACATCAGTTGCACTTCCATACCCTTTGTGTAAAAATACCCACTAAAATGAATGCTAAAATTAAAATGTACTAGACTTTGTTTCTAGTTTTTACAAACAAGTTTAGGGTTAAGGCCCTAGATTAGGATTGGAGAGATAAATATCCAAGGCTATTGAACAAACAATATGAGTCTGAGTTACGAAGAGTCAAATCCAATTTGTGTATTCGGTAGCCTCCTCTAACATAGGATATAAACATGAGGTTGAATAAAGGAGAGCTAAGGGGATTCCCTTCCAAATATTAACTGAACATAGTGGAGGTATCATATATTGGGGTTTTTTCTAGTTCCCTTACCTCCATGAGAGGCGACAATTTCGAAGATTTAGGATTTGTTACTTTTCCCATACGTTCAATGCGACTACCAACTGCACCCTATATATGTTGACTATGAGTTGGTGACCTTAGTTTATTTTCTTAGGGATATCATAGGTGACTTCCAGGGTTTTCCATGGTACTTTGGGAATATTTTGTATCACACTTTTCAGTACTGCTAGAGGGTTCCCTGCGAAGCATGGGTGCTTGCACGAGATAAGGTTGGTTAGTGGAGGTGGGAATAACCTATTACCACTCCTTCATTACTTGGTCGAAGCATGGGTGCTTGCACGAGATAAGGTTGGTTAGTGGAGGTGGGAATAACCTATTATCACTCCTTCATTAATTGGTATGTGGGACTTAATCAACCCATGCCTTCATCCAGAAGGTCCCTTTCCAGTTTTTTATTGCTTTCGACTCATGACCTTATCCACCTAGGCTAAATTTTTGGAAAATTTGTTTTTTTGAGATGCTTCTCTTAGTATTTTTTAGTGGAGTATTTCTATGTATATTTTTCCTTAGGTTCTTTTAGTATCACCACTATTAGATCATTGATTTAGGGTGGTTGACCAATCACTCCATTGGTTGGGAAGGACCCCTAATATTTCTCTTGAAATCATGGAGCTGCCTGCTAGAAGGTGTGGGGTTTTATACCACTAGTTCACCAGAGTCAGTGAATGATACTTTTATGGACATGAAAAATCCCACAAGGAATGAATGTGTGCATAAGAAATATATGGAAAATTTTCTTAAGTATACCAACCAAGGGACCCTTTCCCAAGGGGATTCTTTTGATTTTATGTTCTTTGGAAACATTAGTGCCCCCTTGATGGCCAATTTGAACATTCTCGGGTTGAATGTAGGACTATCGGTTTGGTTGTGGACCACTCTAAATGTCTTGAATGTTTTTGATGCTTCTCAAATAAGCACCCTATGTCAAGGGAATCATATGGATGTTGATTCTTCACCTTCAACATCTTCGAAGTTTACTCCTTCTTCTCCCTCTTCTGGTGAAAGTCTTTCTACAAGTAACCTGATGTCTAAAAGGAATAGGAAAAGGAAGAGTAATAAGAAAACGTCACCAGCATTTGCTAGTCATGTTGGATACTTTCACCCAACCTCTACAAGTCATGATGGGGGAAATAATTTATTCCATGTGAGTCATGTTGAAGAAAACCAACTAACCACTGCAAGTCTTGCTGAGTGCAAGACTCTAGACACTACTAGTAATACAGACAAACATCACCAACCTATGCAATCCATGTTGGATATCAACACCTAGCCACTGCAAGTCATGTTGGGGGTAACCCACTAGCCACTGAAAGTCATTATGGGGGCATCGATACGATTCATGAGAAGAATAAACATATAGAATTTAAGCCCAAGTTCCCATGTAAGCTTTGATAAGGAGATCACATTATTCATTTGTTCTCAACTATTGTTATGGTACAAAAAGCATGGTCCTTGTTTGAAGGCCCTTCTAGTTCAAAGTCATCTCTGGTACAACCTATTAAATTGTTGGTTGATGAAGTGGTCATGTTGATGCAATATTTGACCATTGCCACTCTCATTTTGGGGGGTGATTCATCTCTTGACCATGTTTTTTCACTTCTTATTCAACCAGTGGTTGTGCCAATGCAATATTCGGTCAATCCCACTCTTCTCTTGGAAATTCACTAGTATACCAAAGTGGTCTTTTCAGTGAAATATTTTTCTAATCCCTCTCCTCTGTCAGGGAGTGATATGTGTTTTGACTTTTTCTTTAACATTTCTAGTTCAATATCTTATAAATAAGGGGGCATTCCATTCTCTTTGAGTATGATCCATCCAAGTCTTAGGATGGTTTCCTTTTATTGGAATATTAATATTGTGGATCCTCACCTTCCTTCTTCTGCACCTTTCCAAATAATGGTTTTGCTTGAATCTATGTCAAAAGGCATTCATCAATGTATTGTATATGAAGGATCCTCTACAAGTATTTTATCCTCCTTGGCTTGGAAGGCGTTGGGTTCTCCCAAGATTGCGTCATATACGAATGAGTTTCTGTCTTTGGATTCTTCCTCGGTTTCCTACCAAATTATGTGGGAAGACGATTATGATCATTTTGTTAGTGGTGCTAGGACCTTTAGACTTCAATATTCTTCTTGAGAATTATTATTTTTATGCTATGAAGTATGTGGTGTCTACACTCATTCGTGCGATGCATTTCCATCACAACAAAAGCATTGTCACTATTGATCAACTTTCATATGATAATCACCATATTGATTTGGCTTTAGCTCAGGTTTCCCCTTTGTTTGGTCCTAGTCTTCAAGTAGACTCTTCCCTGCGATGGGTGAATTATGTGGTTTCTTATCCTTGATGTCCAGTTGATCCTGAGATGGGATATTTACAATCTTGTTTTCCCTCTTGAGATGAGGTCTCAACAATTGATCAAGTGTTGTATCTAATGGGGGAATGTAAGCCTTTTATTTTCCCTCTTGGCTCAAGTAGTCTAGATTTTCCTCTTAAATATGATATTACTATTTGTGATACCTTGAGCCATGGAATTTTTGAGTTTTTGAGCCTTGGTTTCATGGATTTTTCAGTTTCCATAGGATGAGTCCATCCTTGAAGCTATGATTATGGATCATCGATCTCTTCTTGAAATAGAAGATTTATTAGTTAGTTATCAAACAAGCCCTGGGCCTGAGCCTAGAAATGGCTTCTACCTCGAAAAATATTATGCATAAGTCGTAAGGATGTACGGTCCTCTGTACATATTGTGCTTTTAGGGTTTCTTGTTTTCAAGTTTTGTATCCCTTAGCACATGTTTTTATCAGAAGTTTCTATATTGGACTTATTAACTTCTGGGTAAGTGTTTTTGTTCTTATATCTAGGACTTTGGAGACATTTTCTTTGGTTAATTTTCATTGCATGTCAGTCCATTCTAACAGAAAATTATCTCAAAATTGGCATATAGGATATATTTTCTCCTTCATACATTTTTGCATGATCCGTTTCCAATTTAATGTTTCCTTAGGATCGACCCCACTGAGTTGCGACATGGAACCTTGTTTGTTATTTATAAGTGTTGTAATTCATGTGGTAGAGCCTATTTTCCATGAACACCCTAGCTTAGACCCCATTTTCATTTTGGTTCCCATGCTACACATCTTTTATTAGGCTTGGGATTCCTTTTTAGTCTCTCCATGACTTTGCATTCAAGATGCATATCTTCTTCTCAATATTTTTCTAGCCATTACTTACAGGACTCCCCCTATCACTTGCTGATACTTATGTCAACACCTCTTTGGATTATTCAATAAGTATTGTGTTCATTAGATGCATATAGGGTAGGTTTCATTCCACATGCATAATACATTTATTTGTACTGACCACATATCTTCCATAGGATCAACCTCATTCGTTAGCAACACTACACCCTTCAAGCTACTTAAAGGTGTTGTTTACAGATTGTAGAGCTTACCACTTCATGGGTGTCCTAGTTAGTACCTCAATAGAATTTTTGACTCCTATGTTGAACTATTCATGTAGGATTGGAATCCCTCTATAGTCCTACCATGTCTTTACATTGAAGTGTCATGAATTCCTCTCAATATCTTTGTGGATAATGTACTCATGGGGCTTCCAAACTTTTATTGGGTTGTAATTGCATTTCATATTAACCTCTTATAATTTTATTCCTAATGTTGACTTCATCTCGCTATTTTTGAACCACTTACTTATGAATTCCTATAAGATTATAGACTTGTAGTTTATTCCTTTGTGACTCAACACATTAACCCTGGAGGAAAATTCCCTTTAGTGTCCTTATCCAACAAATTCTTCCTTGCATTGAGCATAGGTATGTTCCTTGTGCTTTGGAACTATTTTTCTTGCCCATGACAATTGTTTCCTCCATTGTACTATATCACTCTTTTATTCTTTTTTCAGGCTTTAATAACATGAAAAGGAAAAAAATAAAAAATAAAAAAACAAAAAGAGGAGGAAAGCATCTATCTCCTTTTATTGGTCAGAGTATTGTTGGGCTTGAACAAAGAACAATCTTGAGTCATTATCTCATAATTTTGGGTCTAGTATGGCTTTAGAATAATTTTTCTCATTTTGAGTATAATCTCCTCTGCTTGGTTATTCTTCCAACCATATGGAACATTTGTTGATGCCTTTTGTATCACAAATGTATCCTAGTTTATAGTCATGCTTCCTAAGTCACATAATGCATCGTGCCTTTTTTTTAGGGAAGTTTCATCTTGAGTAGGACATTATGCAATTATTCTCTGACCTTCCACGCTGACCTTCTCAAGTTATTCAAGTCTATCTCATAATTACAAGTATCTTTGTCCTTCACTCGTGCTAGTATAGAAGGTCCCCATTGACTTCTTTCTAGCGATTTTTCTCTTATCGACACCGACACAATGTTGTGAGAGTATGAACTGAAGTTTCACCCTGGGCCTATTTCCATTAATGATAGGTGATCTTGGGCTCAAAAAATGACAAGCCATCATTGGTCATTGACTGAGTGGTTTCCATTGTGTTCAATGTCAACTAAAAACATCAAACATAGGGATTCATGTGGTACCTTGGTTTCCATTTGAACCCATTCATTGTGGATTCTTGGTCTTTGTTAATAGTCTTCATCATTAGATAATATTCATACAATATATGATTTTTGTTACTCCATATAGTGCATGCCATAGTTGTACCTCGGTGTGGTCCTTACAGTCTATGTGTATGAGTCCTTCCAAATATTTGTCCTTCTTCTACCATTCATGTTGGATGATGGGGGATTTCTTAATGCCTTCCTTCTAGTGGATCTCTTCCTATTGAGTTTGAGGCATATTTATCTAGGATAGGGATATATAGTCATATTTGGTACCTTGGGGCTTGCATTCATCAGTGGTAAGTTCCCTCCCTATTGACAGTGGAAATACATCAATGTCCCATGATCTATAGATTCTACCAGGTGTTCAACATCAACTCATTTATTCACACTTGTTAGATTGTACCAATGTACCTTGACACCCATTATCATCATCTATGGTTTGTCTTGAATTTTTTAATGGTATATATTAATGACCGGTAATCAAATGATGTCTTACTATGTTCAACTTCAATACATCTATGCACATGGTGTAGACTTGTACCACAACAAATCGTTTTGAAGACTTTAGGTGAAGTACGAGCATCAAATATTTTGTGATCCTACTCAACATATAATGTACCACTCCACAGACATTAGTACTTGTATAGGATCATCTTTTTCTCTCCATTGATCCCAAATATCCTATGTTCTTTATTTTGATACATAGATCCAATGTGTATCTCTTTGTGGCTATGATCTACTTTGACATGGATCCACTGTGTATTCCTCATGGACATGCTTTATAATTTATATATATCACATGGATATACTCTATATTGTTCATGGCTATGGAAATTAGTCATACTTTCATATATGACATTATTCCATAATGTACTTAATTTGGCGACCATGCTTACACCACTCCTGAGAATGGATATGCCTGACTTGGAAGAGAATAATCTTATCTGATATTTGCTGATGGTTTCTCTTTTTGGATCATCTGTCTCAGGAAATTTCATTGATTAATTCACCGCATCCTCACCTCTCATATTTATAATTCATTTCAGTCGTCACTTTCTCTTCCAACGTCACACATTAGGGGGCATTTGTTATAGCACAAATTGCAACATCTATGCATTTGTGACATGGCCCAGCCCTTTTCCTTATCTTGATAATAAAAATCCCACCTTCCCTCATAAAAGTCACTTAAAAAACATGATTTTTTCTTGTATCCACATATTTCCTTTGTGAAACACATGGACATCTAAACCTTTTTATTTTTCAACCCACAAATGCCCTCAAAAAATGTGAAAAATAAAATAATTCTTCATTTTCGTGAAGGGATTTTGGTTGGGATTGTTTTCCAAACTCCTTGAGCCCATACCCAATGGAATTAAACCTCCATAAACTCTCAAGGAAAATTTAAATGCACCATTGGGGGCATGGATGAGGAAGTAAGAACTGAGGTGCAATATCATGATGGGAAAACTTATCAAACTTCTTTATACCTCTTCACTCTCTGAGTAGCATCCCATACCTGGAAACTCCTTTTCCATTGTTCCTTCCTTCTCTATATAACTACATTATTTGTTCCTATCCCTATTGAGTCATCCAAGGAAGAGCCTCACTAGTAAGTTGATGCTTGAAGTTATTTGGAGGAACCCAAGACACTTTCCTTCGAACCAATACCAAAGGTTGAATCAAGTGGTAACCACCTTTCTCACATTGTTCTTAATAGAAGAGTTATCTTTCCCTCCTATTTTGTGTTTATTCGTTCACTGTAATGTTATATTCTAATGAATTTAATATATACTTGAATCTATGCACATGATATATTCTATTTGAGTGCATAACTACCTTATAGTAGCCAATTCTTAGTTTCCTATTGCATTCTAGTTTCGGTAGAGATCATGAGATCTTCAAGAAGTGAGTAGGGATTAACATCAAACGAAGGATTCAAGGTGTGAGACCTTTCCTTATATCTTCCTCTCTCATAAAAAATATTTATTTATTGTATGCATTGATATATATGGGAATAGGTTCTCTCTTTTGAATTTGGTCTTTCTCTATTGTTACTTGACCCAAGGTCATGGGGGAGATATCCCTTAAATAGGGAGATCAACTAGATCCACATGAGTTCATTCATAGAAAGAGTTATGTATTGAATGGGAGAAGATTGTTCAGATGTATAATCCTCAGGGGAGGAGGCTCTATGAGGAGGCATGATCTTCATATACGAAAGAAACTAATCTTGGGAGTTGAATATAGTTTTGGATCTGAATCTAGATCTGGATCTGGAGACAACCCTAGTGCACATATGAAATTGAAAATCACTGCAAAGGGTTGGGAAATGGAGGGATGGAGAAAACCCAATCATACTTGTGGAGAGAGGGAGGGTGGAGCCACCCTAAAGAAACTCTGTATATGAAATTTGGGTGAGTTCAATGGAGGTTCGAAGAAACCTTATCACACTTCCATAGAAATGGAAGGTAGATCCACCGATATCAAACTTATCGATATGAAAATTGGGTGAGGGTAGTGAAGATCTAGAGAAAACCTATAACATTTTCGAAGAGATGTAGGGTGGATTCACCCCTATTGCACCTATGGATGTGAAAATGGGGTGAGGGAAGACACACATTCTATCTGAAACTAATTGGAGCAAAAGCATCTCAGATTGATTCTCTAATACCATTTTATATACAATAAAAATAAGAAGGAAATTAACTAGAACATGAAACAACAATATTACAACCAAAATTTAAAGAGAAACAACCATTACTTTATTTAGAATAGGAGGTAGGCTTATATATATTCGCGTTATTACATGAGGGTTTGAATGGGTTATTCTACAACTAGTTAGGTAGATATGATGAACTACTTTCTTGGGACATGTGACCAACTATTATTATCCTTCAATAAGTTGAGAGAGTGAGTGTTCCAAGAATCGAACTTGATGAGGGAGTTTTCCTTCCTCGGAATTCACATGGATGTCCATTGTGTTTCCCATTTGAGGTATTTTCCCACCATTTGGGGTATTTTCCCATGGTATTGGGAATGAACTATTTAATTAAGGGGCATGTCCCTTCATGAAGGGTTATGAAAAATTATAAAAGGAGAAAGAAATGAGAGAAAGTGAGTGTGTGAAAAATTGATAACCAAAGATTGAATTGTGAAATCAGTTTTACGTCATCTTGACATTTTTGCAATAACTTTATTTCTAGGATGTTTCAGACCCTACAATTTGGAAGAGATGGAGGAGAGATCTTGGTGTAACTATGGTAAAAATTACAGTGTTGGTTCTCTATAATTTCAAAGAGATTACCTATATAAGTTAGGGTTCTTGAATGCCCCTAAAATTAGTTTCAAACATGTCATCTTGGCACTTTCGTTATAAATTATTTTATGTGATGCATTAGACCATGAAATTTTCAGAGACTAAGGAGAGATATTGGTGTACACATGGTAAAAATACTAGATTCTGGTTCGGTACACTTTCAAAGGAATTCCCTATGGATGTTAGGGTTCCTAAATGCTCTTGAAATCAAGTTTCAAATAGGTCATCTTAGCACTCTTGCTATAAATTAATTTTGTGATGTTTCAAACCATGATATTTTGCAAAGATAGAGGAGAAATATTGGTGTACATGTGGTAAAAATTGCAGATGTTTTTTCTCTATACTTTTGTACATATTCCCTGTGAAAGTTAGGGCTCCTGATTGATTATGAAATCATTTTCAAACAAGTCATCTTGGCGCTTTTTCTATAACTTATTTTCTATGATGTTTCAAACCTTTCAATTTCAAAGAGAGGGAGGAGAGATATTTGTTTACATTTGATAAAAAAAACATATGTTGTTTTTCTATACTTTCATAGATATTTTATGTGGTAGTTAGGGTTCCTAAATGCTCCTGAAATCAGTTTCAAACAAGTCGGTTTGGCACTTTTGCTATAACGCATTTCCTAGGATGTTCAAAAATTGTGATTTTGAGGAGATAGAGGAGACACATAGAATTACCTCAAGTAAAATTTTCAAAATAATATTTGGAAAATTGGATACATGGCATGTTGTACGATTTTCTTCATGGAAAGAGGCCCAAAATAGCAATCTTTGGGAAAGTTTCCATTTGGAAATTCCAATTTTTGTAAGAACTAGGAAAGGAAGAAGTAGTGAGAAGACCCGATGAAGGAAAAATAAGTGATTAGACCTATTAAATACATAATAAATGAACAAACTTGGTGAGGGAAGAAATAGTAAGCATACTCAGTGAAGGGCAGTGCAAATTAGAGATTGATGTCTCTTTCTAAGTTGGTGCTTAGCAGTGGAGACTGGTGACTATGGATATCTACAAGAGATTATCATCTCTTCATAATTTTGTTGTTAGTGCTGGGGATTGGTGTCTCCAATATAATGGTGTCTACAAAGATCTAAAATATATTGGTGTCTCTTGCTAAGTTAGTGCTTAGTCATTGGGATTGGTGTTTCCAGTAGATTTGTGTATATGAAGATATGTAAGAGTATGTTGGTCCCTACCTATATTTATACTAGTTGATATTGGTGTCTCCAGTAGGTTGGTTCCTACAAATATTTGTAATAGGAGGATAGTTCCTACAAATAATTGTAAAGACAATTTTCGTGGTTTTCTCCAAAAATGGTTTCCACATAAATGTTGTGTTCCATGATGTGATTGTTTTATTATGGTTGATGATTATTTGAAAAATTAAAATATTATCTATTGTTTTCTCAAGGTTCATGAATGTATTAAAGAGTAAAAAATTGTCTTGTATTGATTCACCCCGCCCCCTCTTAGTATAAGTGTGCGCTCAACAATGCTCAATTCTCTTTATTATTACAACAAATACTACTATTTAATTATGTTGTGAGGAATAAAGAGTAGGTGGATACTATTAAAGTCATCAATTTAAATAGTTTGTGAGTCATCACTACCGTAATTCAATCATGTTATCAATTTTCTATGTTAAGAAATTTAAACACATAAGATTATAAACTTGGTCCTTCTGAGTCATATACTCTAATTAAAATAATAACAAAGAAGTGAAAATGATAGTGAAATCATAATAAATAAAAAAATTTAGAAAATAATCCAATTAGAAGATCAATGAAGTTTCCTAATATGCAATGTTAATATGTTATTCCTATGTTATTTTGTAATTCATTGTTTCCATATCTTCATATCTTCATTCTACATCATTGAAAACCTCAATGTTTCAAGTTTTTTTGAGTGAATTCATTATAATCAATGAATATTACCAATCCATCAACCTTTGTAGAGGCCCTTATTAGAAAAAACATTGGGCATTGTTACCACTATGTAACAAGCCATTAAGGTGTTAATATATTTTTTTCTCTAATACTAATAAATGTACTTGAAATTATAAATAAACATCAAGAAAACAAATATTAGTATCTATCAAGAACATAATGCAAGATTTATGCCCTGAATCTATAAGGAGTACACACACAATTAAATTAACTAAGAAAGAGAATCTTAGAATCACATCTAATACATAAATTTAAAATAATTGTATCCCTTATGTTCTTTATAGTGCAAGTGTTGAGCTACCAATGCTCTAAATCCCACAAACCAATCTTCAATCAATAGGTGAAAAATCACACATACGGGTAAAGTTTCCACCCAAACAATGAAATAACTTTCACAAGTGTCACCCATTGAGAAGGGCTCAAACTCAATGAGGTATGAAAGGATTTGTAAGTCAAAAAATATCAAGGGATCAAATGGAGTATCCTAATGAATAACACAATCAAGCTCTCAACGTATTAGTGCTTGTGTGCTAGAGAGAATTTTGGACTTGAAACACCTCCAAATCCGATGGAATCATTATGTCCAAGGGTCCTATGATAATTTTAAACCTTGGTTATCACAACCACACAATGATGAGGATGATGATGATGGTTAACGTACACTATGACCAAAATTGGTTTATCGGACTTTCAGAAAAGTAAGATATTACTTGGATTTATTTAAAATGTTATTTCAATTCTTGAAAAAAATTAAGAGAAGTGTTCCAGGATAACTAAAGTTTTGATGAATTATAAGGTTATGAAGGTGCAATGGTGACCGCCTCAACAAGCATATTAATAACACCTTCATATTTGGTGATCACAACCACACTTAGTAGTGGAATCCTACTCTACATAGAACATAGTACGCCATTCATCGTCTAGTGATTGAAACCACACTCAATAGTAGCATATTACTAAGCTCTAGGATAGGATAGTCATCCACATTGAGACTGTAACGTCCCTAGTCGTTACAACTACAAGCGAAGAAACGGTGAATTTTTTTTATTTTTTTTTAGGAAAGAAAGCGACGATGGCAACAGTTTAAGCACACCACTGACGACGAACGCAAGCATGTAGTCCAGGAAACAAGTAGCTATGAATCCACTCACTAGCACAGAGGAAGCTGGGTGAAACATGTGTAGGACAACAAGGAGGAACGACTACCTGCCTGACGCAAACAAGACATGCCTACAAGCTAAGAGACAACATCCCCCTCCCAACACAATGACCTTGAAGAACAGTACTAGAACCTCAAGGCACACATACCAAACACTTGAAGGTGTTCCAGCCATGTGCCATAAGCAACTTACAATGGTCGACAACACTCACACAGAACACACCGACTGCAACCAAGCTCTCTTTCAATGCTATCCAATAGGGCGTGCCATGATCCCCTCACCAGGAATAATTCCATCCCTAGGTGATAGATGCATCAATAACCTTGGAAAAACACATCCATTATGGACCAAGTACTCTAGATAAATCCAATGCACTAGGATGAAATAACTGACAAGGAGGCTACACCCACACCCCAAGCAATAGGTCGACAAGACACGAGATAATGTCAACAAGAAAACACAAGCTATTACATGACTTTGCGAACAACCCAACCCATTCATCAAGTATAACCGGTCAATAGTTATCATCTAATTAGCGTTGAATATAGATCAAATTTTATCATTACTTACGATCTAAAAGGTAAATTCTAAATAATTCCAAATTGCAATCTCCCTAGTAATAGACATCATATAACAACATTTACCATATCAATGCAGAAAGCTATATTGAAATACTTATTAACACATTATATTACAACATGCGGTTTATCTACACTAACCATACCAAAATGACAGTTGTCTATTAACCTTAAAAAGAATCTGTTAATAAGTGACAATGCCATTAAAACCATATACATTCAATGAGAAATTAAAGCCATATACATTCGATGAGATTACTTCCATATACATTTAATGAGATCTACTGTCATATGCATTTAATGAGATTTGCTGCCATATGCATTTAATGAGATTTAATTCCATATTCGTCTAAAGAGATTTATTTTCCATATGCTTGAACATAATTAATGTCATTCAGAGCCATTCAATGCAGTCGATGCCATTCCTAAGTGATATCCTACAAAAATACTTATTATTGCTAATTAAATTGGAGGGAAGTTGTCCAAAATCCAAAATTTCTAATTAGACATGCTATCAGGTAAAAGTAAAACTCATGGGTAAGAACGTCGAAGCATTTAGCTAGCCGTATAGAAAATGCTAAATCGATTGTCGTCAATGCAGAATCCAATATTTGGTTGTGTAAAAATGTAAGAGGTTGTTGTGCAAAGTAAATGTGAATTACCATGACTGTAAAACTATGGTGTAACTACACATTGGCTGTCAAATAAATCAAAATGCGTGTATATTGATAAGTCACCAGGTAATCTAAAATAAAATGCAATTGAATATATAATGCATCTTTAATCAAATTATGCATTGACGGTCAATTAAAATGGAATGGGGCAAATTACAGAGAAGGTAAATGCAGCTTTCCCAGGGAATATTGCAGATATCCCCGCCCGGTTTTGGTGACCAAACACATAGAGGTAAATGCATCATAGAAAAGGAATGGTGTCATAAAAAAGTGTATTGCAGCAGAGGTATGGTTTCACAACAATTTGTAGTGTCATAGTAGAGGTATGAATCAAGGTTACAAATCACAGATTATAAATTCATTGAGTTACAATTCGCAGATGTAAGGTATTACAATAATGATGGTTACAATTTTTAGATGTAAGGTATTACAACAATGATGGTTACAATTTGCAGATGTAAGGTATTACAACAATTATGGTTACAATTCGCATATGTAAGGTATCACAACAATTTCGTGGGTACAAATCGAAGAGGTAAATATAATCCAGGAAATAATAAAATTGGAGTCCCAATAAAGAAATGTAAGCTTAACCAAATGCCGACATCTTTGAATTCGAACCATACATAATGTAAAATCGCAGACACAGGGGGTAATATGAAGTCAGTAAGGGAGGTTCTAACTAAAGGGAATTCGTTGTCTGTTTGCAATTAAAATAACACTCGCTATCTAATGAAGTCCTTGCTACACTTTACATAAAAACTGGAACGAAATTATTGCAATACTTACACTGTATTAAATTTCTACCGTCTTAAATCTACCTGACTTAAAAGGTAATAATCATTGAGGTTTAACTCACTGGGTAACATGGTGAGGCAGGGTATCAATGCCAAGTGAAATCGTAGAGTAAAAACGCCCAGAAAATAGAAAAGAAAATCGCAGAGTATTAAACATTCAAATAAAATGCCCAGAAAGAAAATTTGTCTTAATTAATATACACTAGATGTCTAAAACAAAAAGCGTGTAGCTTGTCAAGCACCTAGAAATCGAAACAAACTGACCAGAAATAAAAAAACAAAATCGTTGGGAAAAATTCGCCCCCAAGTCAAATGAAGTGCAACCGAAGAAGTAGCAATCATTGGGAAAACAAAATGAGATATAAAAACACAGGAAATGTCGAGAAAGATATAAAAACGAGATATAAAACAAGATAACAAATGAGATATAAAAACACAGAGTTTAAAGAAAACTTCGCCATCAATCAAATTTTGCAGGGTTAATTAAATGCATCAAGGCGCAAGACCAACAATCAGCCAAGGACAACAACAAAGGTAGACGACTGACATGAACGTCCTTCGCTCATCATCCACGCACACAAAAGTAGGGCGTTGAGATCCATAGGTTTATTAACGTCGAAGCGATGAACGTAGATCAGGCTCCTAGCCGACTGCCCAGACGAGGACTGATGAGCTAGGGACGCAAGGAAAAAACAACCACAATCATAACAAATCAATATACCATAGGACGATCAAGACATGCAGGGATCGAAGGCCATGGAAAAAAAATCAACATCGAGCTAACGGCTATGGGAAAAATTTCAGTCATCAACTAGAATGCTAAGACAAACATTTTCCGTACCCAAATAAACATGCAGAACTAAAAACATAAATCATACTAACAATCTACCATGCAACAATAAAGGAAGTGTATCGTTGTCCAAACGCTTCGTGCACTCCCGCTTGACGATCGATGAAACTTCATCGATACCTCCCATCCAACGCTAGGGGTACTCTTCTTCCCCCTTAGCCCCCCGAGCCGCAAAAGGGGCCACACACACTAACCAGAGAATCAACTAGCTCCCAGCTCGCCT
>CBVK0100543096.1:0-17918 GCA_900067695.1 Picea abies | reverse complement strand
TTGTTGGTGATGATAGATCTCTTAGTGTTGAAGGATCTGGAACAATTCAACTAGAAAATGGTCATTTCAATGATGTATTACGTGTTCCAAGTTTTTCTTGTAACCTTCTATCAGTATATCAAATCACTCATTCAGGTGAAGGTAAAACCGTAGAGTTTTCACCTCACCAAGTTGTAATCAAGTATCTAAGAGATCCTAAGCATGTTCTTGCAACTGGAATTGTTGATGATATTACTAGGTTGTACAAATTTGACAACTTTTGGTCATCATATTTCTCATCAGTTTTTGTTGTTCATAGCGATGACTTGAGAAAACTTTGGCATGAGTGGTTTGGTCATCTAAACTATCACTCATTGGAGAAACTATGTAATCAACAAATGGTGACTAGTCTTCCTCTTGTTTCATGCAGAGATGGTGTTTGTGCTGGTTGTGTTCTCAACAAACATCATCAGGACAATTTTGACAATAGTCCCTCTTGGCACGCCTTGGGTCCTTTGCAGTTTGTTCACAGTGATTTGTGTGGTCCATTTTCTTCTCCTTCTTTTTTTGGGTGCAAGTATTTCTTAACTTTCATTGATGACTTTTCCACACATACTTGGGTTTACTTTTTAAAAGTTAAGAACAAAGTTTTTGACAAGTTTTTGGCCTACAAGGCCCTTGTAGAAAAAAAATCTAGACATCAAATTCAAAGGTTAAGAACAGATAATGGAGGTGAATATCTGAACAATAATTTTACAATTTACTATAAAATTATTGATTGTTTTTATGGTTTTTACATAAAACCTCGAGTGTCGTTTTTTTCCATTCTTGTGCTCATAAATACATAAGAACATGGTCGAGCATACTTTTATCAATTTTTTGGGCTCAACAAGGTTATACAAAAAAGGAACCCCCCTGGAGTCCTCTTTAAGCTCTTTTCAGACTCTCTAAACATGAAAATATCATCGAGTGACCTTGCTATTTTCAAGCTCGATAAAGTATTT
This sequence comes from Picea abies, assembly GCA_900067695.1. NCBI lineage: Eukaryota > Viridiplantae > Streptophyta > Pinopsida > Pinales > Pinaceae > Picea > Picea abies. Next base: position 16,935 of record CBVK0100543096.1, on the reverse strand, counting down.
GAAGTATGCATCTGGTGAGAAATAATTTATCTCTTTTTCGGGATTTTCCAGACTACTTTACGAAAAAGGAATTGAGAGAGTTCTCTTTTAAGTGGTTTTCCAAACTCTATAATCTTGAAAAACCTTCGAGTTTTCTATCTCTGGACTCGTTAAACAAACATTGACAAAACCGTGATGGGACCGAACCACTCCTTCTTAGGGTTCATTAAACATACTTCGAGGGACTCATCTAAAGGATGAGATTACATAAACAAGAATATGTTATCTTCCTCAAGCTTGTGTAAAAATAAATAGGTACTTGCCAAAAATGGTAGGGGAAAATTTGGGAAAGGGATATGTTTTCGTCTTTGTATTGATTGGCAGTAAGTGTCGCTCTTGAACATGACACCCCCTATTCATCATTTGAATCCAGTTTGGGAAATCCATTTGTCTCTCATTTGATTTGCTACAAGGTCGTTCCCTATGTCGTCTTTGAGTCAATGCTTCCAAATCATTGGTCGTGTCATTCATTTGTTCAAGAGAAGTCCATATGAAACCTATATTAAGTTGACCATCTACAGTTACCAATTCTCTGTGTGTCAGCCTTCACTGTGTCCAAGTCCTATTCTATTTCACTTTCAAAATATGTTACTCATTTCATTTCATTGATGGGGGATACATCAAGGCCCTCCTATGACAATTTTTGTTTCGTTGACTTCAGCTCATTATCCGGAATCAAGACTTAGAAATTATTTGGTACCTTGGAGCTTGCATGCCTCAATGGAAGGTTTCCTCACTTTTGATAATGGGTTTACATCATTGACCCCTGATCGAAAGATTCCATCGAATGTTCAACTTCAATTCATTTATTCACACGATGGATTTTATTATGGTACCCTGGGAGTCATTGACATCAATGGTGATTTCCCTCACACTTGTTAATGGTTTCATCAATGACTGGTAATCAAATGGTTTCTACCATGTTCGACTTCGACACATGTAATCACATGGTTAGATTCGTACTTTGGGGGACGAGATTGAAGACCCTGGATATAATCTTTGTGATCCAGATTGCGATGGAGTATGTATAATTTGTGACACATAGATTCATTGTGTATGTCTCATGTCTATGTCACCAATTTTGTTATTGGATAAATCCATAAGTTTGGACAGAAACCGATCTCCCTAGATCCACCTGGATCTAGAACAAAGCAAGACAAAATAATACTCTTTCACTAGAATTTGACTATTGAATTAACTAGGAGACAAGAAATAATAACATACCTTATTATCGCTTCCTATGGTCTTTGTTGCTCCTGCTTCACTTCATTGCTCCCATGCAGTCAAGACCAAGACAACACAAACCAACCAAAGTGAAGAAAACACAATCTATTCAACAGTCAATCTATGTATATGATCAAGGAATTATACAATAAAGTGGAAATAGCTTTATGGGAAAGGGACATATTACTGTAGCATATTAATGGAAATTAAAGATTACAACCTGAGCCTTGATGTCACAAACTTCCTTTCGATGGCCCTTAGCTCTACACATACATTTGCTCACTTTCATGAAGAAGATCAATTCCTTTGGATGAACTTGCTAGAGTGTCCAAGCTATTGTAGCATCAGTCCTTCACACAATTCTTTCACTAATTCTCCAATGAATCTCTTGCTTAACTTTTCTTAACCTTTTCCATGAGAATTCCCTCGATATATAGGAGAGAATGAATTAGTTACTTGGATAAGAATGATCCCAAAATATCAGGGAATCCATTACTAGGATAACCATTCGAATGCCATCTCATTCTTCTAGAAGATTCCCTTCTAGAAGCTTCAAGAATTCATATTTTTCCTTGCTTTAGAAAGAGTTCACACCCTAGCAGTTCAACATAGTGTGAAATGCTCGCACCCTAGCTTAAGGAAGCATGCGAGAATAGTTCATTCTCGCAGGCAAATATACTAGCAGCCTGCGAACCTCCTTCAAAAATGATATTTTTGGAAGGAGAAGAAAGTAACCCTTTTCAGGAGAAAGTTCTGATGAAGAGCCTAAGTACACCATCATCCATACATCATGATGATGACCAAAATCATGGGTAACAGAATGCCCCCCAAAGTATGAGTGTTGGAACTAGTGGCAGTCGATATACTTTGTAAGCTACATTTGTGTGTCGAGAACCAGGAGCACACCTACTTGGAAACCTGCGAACAACCAAGCATCTGCAGAATATCATATATATCAAATCTGAGGTAGGCATTCCTATACTCAGATCATAGACTGATGACATTATAGACATGGGTCATGGCCACCAATCATACACTATGGATCCATTCTGTCAACATATAGCATAGCCACCGAAATACATTGTGGATCTATGTGATAAATTTCAAATCAAGACGACATAGCCATGAGACATACATAGTGGATCTATGTGTCACAAATTATACAGACTCCATCGCAACCTAGATCGTAAAGATGATATCCAGGCCATTCAATTGGCAACACCTTCTACACCCTCTCTTGATGAGTTGTCTCTTGATCCTTTTCGTGTTATTTTTTCCACTGACGAGATGATCATGTCTGTCATGGAGGACACCCCTTGGGACGATGGGCATCATCATTCCATACTTTTTCTGGAACAACACACTCTTGAGAACTACCAATGGATTTTGACTCCGTCGACTGTTGTTGTCATCTCGACCATTCCCGGATCTGCACATGATGTGTTTGCCGAAGGGAACCTCGGTAATATCTCTCCCACGATTCCCATTGACATATCCACAAAACCTGGAATCATAAAAAATGTTCATATTGGAGCTTCGTGTTCCCAAGACGAAATAGTCACCTATACATCCATGTTTAAAGAGTTTCATGACATCTTCGCCTGGAGCTATGAGGAAATGCTAGGTATCGACACTACAATTTTTGTACATGAGATAAATACATATCCCAGCACTAAACCTGTCTAGAAACACCTTCGTCCAGTTCACCCATGTAAAGTGGCTGCTATCAAACTCAAAGTTGAGAAACTTTTGAAAGCCAACTTTATTTATCCGGTGGCTCTTACAGAATGGTTTTCTAATCCTATCCCAATTGACAAGAAAGGCAGCAGTATTTGTGTATGTGTTGATTATAGGGATATTAACAAAGCTTGTCCAAAAGACAACTTTCCAACCCCTTTCGTCGACCAGATTGTCGACCATTGTGTCGGAAGTGAAATTTTCTCTCTCATGGATGGTTTCTCCGGCTGTAATCAAATTAACATTGCTTCCGAGGATCAACATAAAACTGCTTTTATTTGTCCTTGGGGTACTTTTTCCTATAGGAAGCTCCCTTTTGGACTTAAGAATGTGGGTGCGACATTTCAATGTGCTATGTCTTATTCTTTTCATGATATCAAGCATATCATTCAACCTTATTTGGATGATTTACCCTCTCATTCTATGCGTAGAGTCGATCACCCTACCCATCTCCGAGCCATTTTCGTTCACTGTCAGTTCTATCGCATACATTTAAATCCTCATAAATTCATCTTTTGCATAGAATCCGACCGTCTTCTAGGTTTTATAGTTTCACGTCAAGGGATCCGAGTGGATCCTATTAAGGTTGAGGCGATGCTTAATCTCCCTCCTCCTTCTACACTGCGCTAGTTGCAGAGTTTGCAGGGGAAAGCAAACTTTCTTCGTCGTTTTATTCCTAATTACACAGAGATCACTCGTAGTTTTACACGGCTACGAAAGAAAGATTCAGATTTCATCTGGGATACCATTACCAACAATGATTTTGAAGCTTTGAAGTTGTCCCTCACGTGAGCTCCGCTTCTCTTTTCTCCCGATTACATTTGCAATTATTTCTTTTATCTTGTTGCCTCGGAGTACACTATTGTCATGGTTCTCGTTCAAGAGGATGATGCGCACGATGAACATGTTGTTTATTACTTGATTCGAAGTCTCACACCCACTGAAATCAAGTATCAACATGTTGAAAAACTTGCCTTGGCTGTCATTCAAGCCGTTCAATGCTTTCGGCACTATATCCTCTCAAGGAAAACTACGGTGATTTCTCATTGCAACCCTATGCAACATATTTTGACATGTCAATTGTTACGGGGAAAATACTCCAAATGGATTGTCATACTCCAAGAGTTTGACTTGGAATTTGATCACGCCAAGTCTAAGAAATCCTTAGTTTTTTCTGAGTTGATATGTGATTTTCCTCACTCTTCCACGGAAAATGTAGCAGTTGATTCATTACCCGATGAATCTCTTTTCCTTATTAACACTGACGATCTTTGGTATGGAGACATCATTATATATATCCAAACTCATACTTTTCATCCTGCTTTGTACTGAACGACGTCGCATACGCTATCAAGCTCATCAATACATTATCCTCAGAGATACTCTTTACCGTCAGGATATTGACTCTGTTTTTTGACATTGTCTAATGTTCGAAGAAGCCGAGAAAGATTTGAATGACTATCATTCTGGAGCATGTGGTGGTCATGTGTATGAGTATGCTACTACCCAGAAGATCTTACGCGTAGGCTATTTTTGGCCTTCTTTGTTTAATGACTGCATTACTGCCATTCATAAATGCCATGCCTACCAGACCTACAATCAAAAAATTCGGTCACATCCTGCTCCTCTTCATCTTGTGGTCTCAGTTGGTCCTTTTGCGAAATGGGGCATTGATTTCATGACATGTCACCCTCACTCGACCGGGGGGCATGGTTACATTATTGTAGCAGTTGATTACTTTACGAAATGGGCTGAGGCGATGCCGACATTCGACAATACTGGAAAGACTACAACCTTGTTTCTTTTTAACCACATCATAGCTCGTTTTGGTGTTCCCCAAGCTATCGTCACTGATCATGGTAGCCACTTTAGGAATTTTATGATGTCTGAACTTAAGGATTATTTGGGTCTTCTTCATGATAACTCAACACCCTATTATCCACAAGCTAATGGCCAGGTTCAAGCTATTAACAAAATTCTTATAACTATGCTTCGACGGATGATAGGAATTCATAAAACAAGTTGGCACACAATGTTGTTTTCGGCATTGTGGGCTTACCGAACATCTGTCAAGTCTGCTACTGGGTTTACACCTTTTCAGTTGGTCTATGGTGTGGAAGCCATTCTTCCTATAGAATGTGAGATACCTTCTTTGAAGATAGCCATCGAACTCCTACCCAACACTTTTGCTGAAGAAGAATGTCTATTGTATCTTATGCAATTAGACGAAACTCGACGTGATGCCACTCTGGTAATAGAAGCCCAGAAAAAACGTGTCAAGGCCCAGTATTATAAGCATGTCAAGCCTCGTGTTTTCTCTGAAGGTGATCTTGTTCTTCTCTATGAACAAGATCGAGATGTGTTAGGAGCTGGGAAATTTGAACCTATGTGGCATGGTCCCTATATCGTTCCCTGAGTTTTTGACAAAGGAGCATATGATTTGGTAGATTATGATGGTATCCTTTTGAGTGAACCCAGGAATGGGTTGTACTTGAAGAAGTACTATGCATAAATCATTTTTGCACTAGTACTTGTATTTTAATGTATCATACTTTGTGTGTGTTACTATAGCTTTCTTTTGTCATTATCTGGTTTCTGCCCTTATGTGACGTTGTGTTTGATTTCCAAATGTCAGAGTCTTCGCTACCCTATATTGGCTTCGCTGATGGTGCTAGCCATAGTACTCAGAACCTTGCTTCCACTACGTGGGCAATCTATGCCCCAACAAATGAACTTGCATCTTTACGAGGTGTGTGCCTCGGCCGTGCAACCAACAAAATTGCAAAGTATAGTGTCGTTATTGAACTATTGGTTGATTCTATCTCACTCGGAATTCATCATTTGGTTGTGTGACTTGACTCGCAGCTTGTAGTACTATAGTTAGGTAATGTCTACTCTATTTGAAGTCCTACTTTATTATGAGTGTATCTGCGAATTCGCCTCTTGGAACTTTATTTTGATCACATTGAATATCAACATATTCGTAGATGTCTAAATAAATTAACAGATGCATTGGCTAATTATGTATTGGACATACATTTGAATCATTTATAAGTAACATAACAAAATTCACACAATATAAAGTAAAACAGTAGAAGCCATCTGTATATATAACGATCAAAAGAGTTTTTACAAAAAGTTTGTCCAAAGACCAAAATATCAAAATTTGAAGCTCATAGCTTCTATAAACTGATGTCACGGATGACATTCACGGTAACACACAACTGCTCTAGCAACTCTACGGAGCAGTCGACTCATAGATGCTGATACCCCTATAGTGTGAAGTTGATCGCATCGTGGAACCTCTTCCAGGGTCATATCTAGAATTTTTGTGGTCAGACCCTCTAAATTATGTTCCACCACCTGATAATCCTCAGCATACTGTGGTGTTGCTACTACCTCTCCTTGCCTCTGGGTAGGAGAAGTGCCAGGAGGTCTATACAGTCCAACATCTGTGTTATCAACAAACAATTTTGTGTTAGTCTTTGGAAGAACATATAAAACAAAAACATTTGAATATGATAAAAAATTCAAAAACATTTAAAAAGAAAAAAATGTGTGTCCTTCTTACCAAGGTCCCCCCACTGAGCGTCCTTAAACAATGCCAAATCCGGATCTCCTTGGAAATCTAGCCCAGCATAAGCATAGTCATCAACCATCAACATTTGTGGTTGAAGCCAGTCAAAGAACGTATCATCATATTTGATGATAGGTCCTGCTACGTGACGGGCCATGAGCCGACACTATCTCAGCATCTGCAGATCTCTGGGAGCCGGTAAATTCCACTCCACCTATAGCCTCAGTAATGGAACCCACTCTAGGAAGAAGGATACTAGCAAAGATCCATACCCAAATTGTTTCAGGTCACCTTGCCTACACTTTGTTAATTACCTTTTTATACTGCACAGCACTGCATTTTCCCAGTTGAACACTCGAGGCTCAATACACTCAATAGCGTACTGGAAGTAACTCTATAATGGCATATGCGGAGCAGAAATCCCAACCATCTGAGCTATGGTGAAAAGGATAGTATGGAGGGTCAAGTCTATTATCCCCAAGATAGCCACTTTTCCTTTCTTTCTCTCGGCCTTGGGTACGCAGTGTAAATGGCAGTACTCACTCATCGGTAGCCCACCACCTCTACTACTGGTCAGGCTCACATAGTATCCTTGTCGGGACAATCTAGTCAAAAATAAAATGTCCTCAATGTCTAAGAACAGTGTGTGGACCCCCACATAAAACACCTGCTGATCTGGGTCCCACGTGCAAACTAGGTAGTCTAAAAGTCTGACTTGGGCCCTCATGCCCGGGATGCGAAAGTATTTCAACAACCCACAGTCTCTCAAAGAAGCTATGGTAGGAGGATGATTCTCAACCATTTCATTATCCTCTTCATGTTCCATTTCACACCACTCAAGCACCATATTACTGGTCAATTATCTGCATAAGGAACATAGAAAGAGGATTAATAACTTTTTTCATGCTTTGGATCTTTTTCATTAGCTAAAATTTAAAAAAAAAATTGGGCTTTGTGGTTCTCGCAGATGCCCTATGGGAACAGTGCGAGAACCTCGCAGGTGACTTAAGGCTCACCTGCGAGAATGCATAATTCTCGTAGGCCTTGTATGGCCTACCTACGAGAATGCCAATGTGCATGTAGGGCTTGAAAAAACTAGTTAAAACTAAACATTTAACCAATGGAATCACAAAGTTCAACCATGAAAATGTCAAGGACGAAGAGCTTACCTTAAAGTCACAGACGGCTCGGTGAATGGTCTCTTGTAGCTCCTGCAAATTGACGCCAAACTTGGAGGGAAAAAGAGGGGTTTTTGGAGCTCAATAGTGGAAATGTAAAATGATGTGGTAAAAAAGAGTATTTACTCATTTTATTTACTTTTACTATGTCATTTTGGGTTTTTTATTCTTATTTATCAATTAAACCTAATCCCTAATGTCATGTTGAGTGTAATGATAGGCGTGATGATTTTGATGATTAAATATAGAGGTATGGACATATTTTTATCATTATATCATATTTTTGATTGTTTTTATGATTTTTACATAAAAACTCGAGCGTCGTTTTTGTCCGTTCTTGCACTCGTAAATACATGAGAACGTAGTCGAGCATACTTTTATCACTTTTTCAGGCTCAACAAGGTTATACGAAAAAGGAATCCCCCTAGAGTCCTCTTTAATCTCTTTTTAGACTCTCTAAACATGAAAAGATCGTTGAGCAACCTTGTTATTTTCAAGCTCAATAAAGTATTTGAAGTACGCATCTGGTGAGCGATAATTTATCTCTTTTTCAGTCTTGTCCAAACTACTTTACAAAAAAGGATCTGAGAGAGTTCTCTTTTAAGTGTTTTTCCAAACTCTATAATCTTGAAAAACCTTCGAGTTTTCTATCTCTAGATGTGTTAAAAAAACATTGATAGACCTGTGATGGGACCGAACCCATCCTTCTTAGGGTTCATTAAACATACTCTGAGGGACTCGTCTGAAGGATGATCTTACATCAACAAGCATATGTTATCCTCCTCAAGCTTGCATAAAAATAAAGAGGTACTTGCTAGAAATGGTAGGGGAAATTTTGGGAAAGGGATATGTTTTCGTCTTCATATTGATTGGCAGTAAGTGTCACTCTTGAACATGACACACCCTATTCATCATTTGAAGCCGGTTTGGGAAATCCATTTGTCTCTCATTCGATTTGCTACAAGGTCGTTCCCTGTGTCATCTTTGAGTCAATGTTGCCAAATCATTGGTCGTGTCATTCATATGTTCAAGAGAAGTCCATCGGAAACCTATATTGAGTCGACCATCTGCAGTTACCCATTCTCTCTGTGTCGGCCTTCCCTGTGTCCAAGTCCTATTCTATTTCACTTTCAAAATATGTTACTCATTTCATTTCATTGATGGGGGATACATCAAGGCCCTCCTGTGATGATTTTTGTTCCGTCGAATTCATCTCATTATCCGAAATCAAGACTTAGAAATTATTTGGTACCTTGGAGCTTGCATGCCTCAATGGAAGGTTTCCTCGCTTTCGACAGTGAGTTTACATCATTGACCCCTGATCAAAATATTCCATCGGATGTTAGACTTCAATTCATTTATTCACACTCGATGGATTGTATTATGGTACCTTGGGAGTCATTGACATCAATGGTGATTTCCCTCGCACTTGTTAATGGTTTCATCAATGACCGGTAATCAAGTGGTTTCTACCATGTTCGACTTTGACACATGTAATCACATGGTTAGATTCATACTTTGGGCGACGAGATTCAAGACCCTGGATATCATCTTTGCGATCCAGGTTGTGATGGAGTATGTATAATTTGTGATACATAGATCCACTGTGTATGTCTCGTGGCTATGTCGCCAATTTTGTTATTGGATAAATCCGTAAGTGTAGACACAAACCGATCTCCCTAGATCCACCTGGATCTAGAACAAAGAAAGATAGAATAATACTCTTTCACTAGATTTTGACTATTGAATTAACTAGGAGACGAGAAATAATAACATACCTTATTATCGCTTCCTATGGTCTTTGTTTCTCCTTCTTTTCTTCAGTGCTCCCATGCAGTCAAGACCAAGACAACACAAACCAACCAAAGTGAAGAAAGCACAATATATTCAACAGTCAATCTATGTATATGATCAAGGAATTATATAATAAAGTGGAAATAGCTTTATGGGAAAGGGACATATTACTGTATCATATTAATGGAAAGTAAATATTACAACCTGAGCCTTGATGTCGCAAACTTCCTTTCGATGGCCCTTATCTCTGACACACACACTTGCTCACTTGCATGAAAAAGATCAAATCCTTTGGATGAACTTGCTAGAGTCTCCAAGCTGTTCTAGCATCAGTCCTTCACACAATTCTTTCACTAATTCTCCAATGAATCTCTTTCTTAATTTTGCTTAACCTTTTCCATGATAATTGCCTCAATATATAGGAGAGAATGAATTAGTTACTTGAATAAGAATGATCCCAAAATATCAGGGAATCCAGTACTAGGATAACCATTCGAATTTCATCTCATCCTTCTAGAAGATTCCCTTCTAGAAGCTTCGATAATTCATATTTTTCCTTGCTTTAGAAAGATTTCTCACCCTAGTAGTTCAACCCAGTGAAAACTTCTTGCACCCTAGCTTAAGGCAACATGCGAGAATAGGTCATTCTCGCAGGCAAATATACTAGCAGCCTGCGAATCTCCTTCAAAAATGATATTTCTGGAAAGAGAAGAAAGTAACTTTTTTCAGGAGAAAGTTATGATGAAGAGCCTAAGTACACCATCATCCATATGTCATCATGATGACCAAAATCATGGGTAACAGATGTTAAATTTGATGAAAATGTCTTGGCCTGGTAGCCTAATTCAACATTTGTGCCTCCTTTGGCCTGTGAGCCTAATTCAGTGGTTGTGCCTTCTTCGGCCTGTGAGCCATCTTCAACATTTGTGCCTTCTTCTATTCTATTTTCTTCTTCAGATGATGATAGTGAGGATGAAAATCCACCTCTGCATGCTCACCTTCCTCTAGATGATTCCTTTGAACCTGAACTAGCACTAGCTCCATCGCTTCCTAGATGGATCTGTTCAACACGAGAAGCAGATGGTGATCTTGTCGGTCATCCTTGAGATTAATGTCGGACACGTTCATAGTTACATCAAGCCTCTTCTCTTTTGGCTCAAGTTTCAGAAACTCATGGTCCAGAAACATTTGTAGAAACTTTAGGTCATCCAAATTGGGATACAACAATGAGTGAAGAGTATCGTTCTTTAATGAAAAATGATACTTTGGATATTGTACCTCTTCCAAAAGGAAGAAAACTTGTCCAATGCAAATGGGTCTATAGAACTAAGTATGCATCCGATGGAAGTGTTGAAAGACACAAGGCTCGGTTAGTTGCAAAAGGATTTTCCCAAGTTGAGGGAACTGACTATAATGAAACCTTTTCCCCTGTAGCCAAAATGAATTCCATTCAACTTGTTCATTCCCTTGTTGCCTCACATAAATGGGAGTTCCATCAGATGGATGTTAAATCTTCCTTCCTGCATAGGGATTTGCAAGAAGAAATCTACATGGAACAACCTCTTGGCTATGTCCAGCATGAATCTATCCTTGTTTGGTGGCTTAAGAAATCTATTTATTGTCTCAAGCAAGATCCCTGAGCTTAGTATGCCAAAATGGAAAACTTTCTTATTGACACTGGATTCTCTAGATGTCATTCTAATCCTAATGTCTATACCAAGAAAGTAGGAATCCATCACATAATCCTTTTCCTTTATGTTGATGACCTTATCCTTACTGGTAGTGACTAAAAAGTTTTAAACCATGTGAAAACTAGCCTTAAGAAGAAATTTGAAATGAAAGAATTAGGCTTTTTGCACTATTTCCTTGGCCTCCATGTTTTACAAACCAATGCAGGAATTTTTCTTCCCCAGTCTAAGTATGCTTGTAACCTTTGTCGCTTTCACATGGACGATTGTAAACCAACCCCTTCTCCCTTCCAGTCTGGAGTCAAGCTTACTTCCACTTGTACTTCTCCCGAAGTTGATGCCACCCTGTACCGTCAGTTAGTTGATAGCCTCTTATACTTGACTCATACCCATCCTGATCTTTCCTTTGTTGTTGGTCTTGCTGACCGGTATATGCAAACACCACATGAAAGCCATTGGAAAGTAGCTAAAAGGATACTTCGCTATGTCCATGGTACAATTCAATTCAAGATACATTACAGTTAAGGGGGGACTCCTTTATTGGTTGGTTTCATTAATTTGGATTGGGCTGGAGACCCTAATGATTGGAAGTCTATTGTAGGTTATGTTTTCAACCTTGGTTCATGACCTGTCACTTGGTCCTATAAGAAACAATAGACTATTTTACTTTCTTCAGTAGAAGCAGAGTATCAAGCAGCGGTAAATGCAAGTCAGGAAGCCTTGTGGCTTCAAAAAATCCGTTCAGAGTTTGGATTCTAGCAACAACATCCGACCATCCTTTGGTGCGATAATCAAAGTGCCATCAAGATCACCAAAGACCCATTTCAACATCAGCGTAGCAAACACATCAAGCTACACATGCACTTCATCAAAAAGCTCATTCATGATCAAGTTATTGAAGTGCTCTTTTTCCCTATAGAATATCAAGTTGCAGACATTTTCACAAAGTCTCTTACAGAAGCGAAGTTTTCTAAACTTCAATCTATGTTAGGAGTTTAGGAAGTTGTCATTAAGGGGGAATAGGCTCTAATGCCTCCTTCCTTCTCCTATCGTGTCACCATTGTAAATCCTTCAATCCTATCCCAAGTTGTTCTTAAGATCTACTTGGTCTAATGTGTCGTTAGGTAAAAGTGTGTTTCTTAGTAGTGTGTTTCTTTAGTATGCATTAGTATGCATTTGTAGTTAGGAAATCTGACGGTCACAATATGTTCCCAACATAGAGTGATTTGGTGGTTCATACTCTCCTCTATTTTAATGACCATTGATCTATGGCTTAACACCGTATTGGTCCATGATCTCTATTTAAAGAGCATGGAGGGTCATTTTCCGATGATCGATTGTGAGAAATTCTTTTGTAAAATTTCTCTATAATTCTTTTCTTTTGCATTAATAAACTGCTCCAAGTTGTTGCGTTGGCTAGGGCCGTGGATGTTTCCTCATAGGGGTTTTAGAACGTGAAAACATCAATGTGTTGATATTTGATATGGTTATGTGAGTGGTTACTGAAGGTGTTCGTTCTCCGTTGGAATACCTGTGTTGTCGAACAAATATGGTTGGCCACTCTTCTATAACACTTATCTATGTTTTTCCTCCCTTCTTGCTAACTATAAAAATGTTTCTTCCTCCCTAATCAAAAAATCCTCTTCTCCCATTATTTCTTAACTCTTACCCTTTCCGTAAGGATGATTAAAACCAACCCATGTTGTCATAACTAAGTGGGATGACTCCATCACCCAACCTCTTACATGAATTCAATGATTTAGTGTTGAATACATCAAAGGGATAAATGGCTAAATGAAAAATTGATTAATGAAGATGGCTTGGTAAGTACCATAGTAATGGGGGGCTATTATATAATCATAGTCCCCCATTACTATGGTACTTACCTGTGTATAGTTGGTTGTTGTACATTGGGTTCAACACGTCCTATGAGTTTCGCAACATGTGTTAGCGCCCTCTCATGGATCCCAACTCTGGCGATTGTGGAAGAAATTAATGCAAGTGGGTTTTGGTCTAATGAAAATCATAGTCCAAAAAATGGTATCAGAGCAATAGGTCTCGAGTTTGAAACTCACCAGACACACGTTGGGGGGAGATTGTTGGACATTGGGTTCAATGCTTCTCATGAGTTTCACAACATGGGTTAACCCCCTCTCGTGGATCCTAATTTTGGATATTGTGGTAAGGATTAATTCCTCTGGGTTTTGGTATAACGACAATCGTAGTCCAACATTGGCAGTGTATTTTATTTTTTTATTTTCAATGTACAATGTTTACATATTACATTGTTTGGCATGCATCCATTCATAATAATAATAAATATATAATGCTACATTGGAGATCAAAACTCAGGTGTTACACTCAGTGTCCAAAACATATCGATGGAGTCCATATCCAACTTTCATGCCAAAGACCCATAGAGAGGGAATTTGTTTTGGTTTGTAGGTGTTATTCATGGAAGTTGAGATAAAGAAGCTACATTTAGGGCCGAAGGCTAAATTGTTTTCCTCCCCAAAACATGGTGCTTGATCTCAAGAAGGACCAATTATGGTTTAAGCCCTTGATTTCCCCTCTTAACCATGTTTAAGCCTTGAGACCTACTTCCACTGCACAAAACCTTCTCATGGCACCCATATCCCACTTGGATGCTACAGAACCCTTACCATGGCCTAAGAACCATTCTCAATTGAGGTATGAGACACTTTATTTATTAATGCCTATGTTGTGGTTTAATCATGGTACCTATATCACTCTAGTATACTAGAGATGCCTTATAAGGGTCCCTTATGGTGGTTTGAGGATGTGTTCATGGTATTATATAAACTAAGAAGCTTTGTAGGTTGTAGTTGGTGTTCATGGTTCTTGACCCTGAGAAGCTTCATTTAGGGAAGAACGACCTTGTTATCCTCCCCTAAACTTATTTAGACATGAAGACCCATTCTTAGTTTAAAAGTAACCTAGTCATTACACCCATATCCCACTTGAAGGTGAAGGATACACTACATAAGCAAGGCTTAGTGCTGGAGGATCGTGTTTCCCTTATTTAATTATGATCAAGGACATGAGACTCATGCATGATTCCCAAGACCTCATAATGGTGCCTTTATTCAATTCATATGCCAAATACTCATTGGATGTTACTCATATTTTGGTTTCTACACGTTTTTCATGGTGCTTGAGCTCAAGAAGGTTCAATTAGGGCTTAAGTTCATTGTTTCATCCTAACCATGTTTATGCCTTGATACCCATTTCTAGTGCACAAAACCTACTCATGGAGCATGTATCCTTCTTATAAGCTAAAGACCCCCTACAAAGTTCCTATGTGTTGGTTTGAGTACTTATTCAAGACTTTTGAGTTGGGGAATATTCATTATGATTGTATGGCACCCATTTTCATTCTTTAATGATGGTTAAGGCCCCTTAACCCATCTATTGTATGGAAAATATTCTAATGGAATACATATCCAACTTGAATGCCAAATATCCCATAGAGAGGTGTGGTTTCATGTTGTTTTTCATGACACTTGATTTTGAGAAGCTTTGTTTAGGGCCCAAGGGCCTTGTTTTCCTCCCTTGATGTTGAATACACCTCAAAAAAATTCATCGTGCTCAAAACCTATTCAAGGTGCTCATATCCCTCTAGCAGGCCAAAGATACCTAGAACAAAATCACAACCATGATCGAGAACTACTATTCAAATAATAATTATCATAGAGTCAAAAGGCCACAACAACTACCCAAAGAATTTGGTCATTAGAGGAAAATGGTTGGCAACACTTTCTCCCCATATCACCTTTGGTTGCAGCCATGACAACAGATTAGTAGGCTTTGGATGAGGCCCTCTCTCCTTGGTCTCTCAGCTGGGCACATCAATGGGTCGTAAGTTTTTTTACTGCCTCGTCTCTCATACTAATTCTCGTTCCAAAACTAGCCCTTTGTTTATTGGCAACACTGCTAGATTGAAAGCCACCACTGTTAGTTCCACCCCTATTCTTCAAGGCAGCTCAAGCAATTCCTATTATCTTTCACTAGAGGGAATCAATGTTGGCGGTCAATCATTAGCTATCCCTACTGGTACTTTCGATATTCAATCTGATGGCTCCAATGGACTTATCATAGACTCTGGAACCACTCTCACTTATCTACAACAGACTGCTTATGATGTGTGAAGGAAGCGATGATGTCATCGATTAATCTCCCATAATCCAATGGCTCTAGCATTGGCCTGGACCTATGCTTTAACCTCTTCAAATGCAAGCTTCCCGTCTATGCTATTCCCTTGAGATGCAAGCTTCCCGTCTATGCTATTCCCTTGAGTGCTTTTGTAGTACAGTGGGAATACAAGTCAATACTAGCAAGATGAAAGTGGTAATTTTTTCTAGCAAAAGAAAACATAAGCAACACAATTTTGAAGGAAACACCCTTGAAGAAGTGGCAGATTACAAATACCTCATAATTGACTTAAAAAAAAATCTAAGTTGGGGAGGCTGCAGAAAGAAAAGAACTTTGGGAGGTTGGAAAGCATTCTATACTTTTCAAAATAGATGCAGAGAAGTAGAGTTATGGGATTGGAAGACTATACAAACTCTCTTTGGCCTTTTAGTGATCTCGATGGTTCTATATGGTTGTAAAGTGTGGGCCAGTAGCACATCTGAATTACAGTGGAAACAAATTGAGAAGATTAAAAAACACTTGATCACAAACAAGTTTAAAATTAAAAGTTCAGTCCCTTATGATATCATGCTAAGTGAAATGGGGGCTTCTCCTATTGAAGTAATTGCTATGGTGTGTCTCATAAGATATCTAAAAACAATTGAGCAAATGGAAGATAGTCGGTGGCCTAAGGTCGTCTTCAATGACATATTGTGCAAAAGGAAGAAGACATGGATGAGACAAAATATTAAATGGCTTAGTAAATGGGATATCCACTTGAACAAGTGCCCTACGAACAATAAAGAGATAAAGTCTTTTGTTATTGATAGGTTCCATAAGTGAACTTGGGATAAAGGGATCGGGAGAAAGAAAAAGTATTATATTGAAGAGTTTAACCCCACATACAATCATCATAAAAAAACGTACATCGGGGCCAATATATCTTGGAGAGCCAAAATGCTTATTGCCCAATTAAGAACCAATTCCCATCAACTCCATTGTAAAATTGGGCACTGGAAAAGACCAAAAGAAGCTTGGGAAGAAAGGATGTGTGTGTTCTACACCTCCGGAAAAGTGGAAACATAAAAGCATTTCATTTTAGAGTGTGAATATTTCAAAGACAACATGTATAACTATATAAATATCTTGAAAACTAGCTCTTGGAATGACTTATTCAGTGAGGGGACAATGGATAAATTAGGGGAGCTCATCATCAAGTTGAACAGGAAAAGGGCTGAATTGCTGAAATCAATGTGTGAGGCGGTCTGTCCCATAGGCTATTGTTAGCCTCGTGGAAGTTAAAATTACTTCTTCTTCTTCTTCTTCCATTTCAAAGGAGCAGATTACAATGTGTCCAAAGAGAACTACTTATTCCCTAATAGCACTAGTGACATTGTCTGCCTTGCCATGTCACCCACCGATGGTAATTTAGGTAATATCACTGTATTTGGTAACATCCAACAGTAGAATTACCAAATATTTTACGACAACGAAAAGAACGTCCTTTCCTTTGCACCGACAATATGTGACACCCTTTAAGTAGTTG